>LPNX010546292.1:197595-252069 GCA_001517045.1 Pseudotsuga menziesii | reverse complement strand
TACGGTGATCTACTGCGACAATCAGAGTTGCATTCAGCTCTCTGAGAATCCATTGTTCCATGACAGGTCAAAGCACATAGAGATCAGATACCATTTCATCCGAGACTACGTTCAGAGAGGGGCTGTTGAGCTTCAGCATATTTCCACTGATGAGCAGGTAGCTGATATCTTGACGAAGTCTTTGGGGAGGGGTCAGTTCGTCTTCTTCAGAGATAAGTTGGGAGTGGTACGGAACACCTTCCTCGGTAAGAGGGAGTGTTAGTTTTTGTACCTAGGCAGATGTTCCCTAGGTGACTTTATTTTGCCCAAGTCACTTTGTTAGTTTTTGTACCTAGGCAGATGTTCCCTAGGTGACTTTATTTTGCCCAAGTCACTTAAAGAGGGAAAAAGGTGACCCTCACATTAAATGTCACTTAATGAGACTTTATAACCATAAAGTCACTTTTTGATAAATTTAAGTGAGTGAGTAATTTTATTTATGAGAAATAAATAAAAGGGATTTTTACTCTCATTGATTCTCATCCATTGGATTAGATTTCTTTTCCACCGTTGGATTAGAAACTCACTTAGGGTTACTCAAAAAGGCTGAGGGAGGCAAAAGGGTTTTTTACTTTTCATTTTTTCGGGAGAAGAGAAGAGTGCTGGGAGAGAAGAAGAGAGAGCTGAGCAAGGGTACGATTTTCCAGAAGAGAGATCACACAGAAATCGAGGAGCATTTAATGCACAGAAATCGAGGAGCATTTACCTTCATTTATTGCTGGTACGGTTGCACAGGAATCGAGGAGTACGGTCTGCATTTATTGAACTGTACGGTTTGCATTTAATGCCCAGAAAATCGTGGTACGGCCTGCTTTAATGCTGCACAGAAATCGAGGTACGGCCAGCATTTAAGTGCTGCACAGAAATCAAGGTACGGCTGCATTAATTCTGCATAATTTTCGAGGAGGTACGGCTGCCATTTATTGCTGTACGGTCTGCATTTATTAGGCACAGAATTTGAAGTGTACGGCTGGTGTTTTTGCTGAGCACAGTTTCCAGATTTTGGGATAAAATCTGTGGTGGAGATAAGTAGTATTTTCACTGTATTTCTGTCCTATATTTTTGCTGAAGAAATAAATCTCTCTCTCTCTCTGACTGGTTTTCCCCGTGGGGGTTTTTCCAGGGCTGATTAGCCAAAAATCTCTGAGTCAAATTTATGGTGTGACTGTCTATGTGTTTATTTCTGCCTGTTAGTAATTTTACTGTGTGTTTAAAATTGTTCGGCAATTTTTTTAAGTAGCTCTCAGCCTATGCAAAACTGGCTGAAGTGAAAAACACAAAATGTTCATTTAAACCAGAAAGCAGTAAAACTCAGTTTTTCTACAATATATATATATATATATTTGTTGGTAGTTCATAATACCTCATGACTAGCATATAGTTAGTTAGTTAGTTAGTTGTTTCACTATCATTTCATATCCAGCTTTTACCCCTATGGATATTGGAAACATATATGTTGCTAGCGCATAATCCTTCATGACTAGCATATATATATATATAGTTGGTTGGTTGTTTCCCTATCATTTCATATCCGGCGTTTCTGAAAATCTGTCCTTACCATTTCTCCGCCGTTCCCATCTTCCTTCAGTGCATCTAAGGAAGCAAGCAATTGATGGTTATGTGGCATCAATTTCAAGAAAGTGACAGACATGGTACAGAAATATTGTGCACATGGCAAGGAACGTTCAAAAAGCCATAAAAGTCCACTTGGTGGGACCCCAAAGACACCACAAGGAAGAGGAATATGTATCTCACTGCAACAACTTTCAAGCAAGACACTCACGAGGCCATAGCAAATCTTGGAGAGAGATTTTTGAAAAATAAAGAAGAATAAATCAGTATCCAAAGCAGAGCAGGAGGGAAGGATGAAGGATCTGAAGGAGAAAGCTATCAAGGAAAATGAAGAGATGATGGTGAAGAATGAAGAGGTCCACCACACTGTAGACCCAGAATCACATGAGGAGCATAGTTGCAAGTTGGACCTTAACAAACTTGTCATGGTTTGGATGGAAATACAAATTAAGTTGGATTTTTTTAAGAAAATATTTAATGTAGAGTCTGATTAGAGTAGAATAGAGTAAGTACTAATGTAGAATAAAATCCCACCCTAGGATTATGCCTGCTGCCTGTAATTGAACAGGTGGGAATGCTAACTTCAGATCCTGTCTCACTTGGGCCTTCAACCAATATGGACAACAATGTCAACAACATGAGCAGAAAGGGCAAGGAAAATTCTCAGAAGGACTCATAAGTTGATCTTCTTGTCTTTAATAGTTTACTCTGTGGTAATCTTTGAACCTAAGTTTACACCTATCCTGAACTATGGCTTAAATTTTGACTTAAATATGCTAAATTCGGTTCCCATTTTGTTGATATCTGGGAACTGGACAGTATCATTTTTGAATTTCTGACTCTGTAAATCTAAATACTTTTAAACCAGTTAAAAAAAACAAGCCAAGCTCCATCAATATCCACAAGGCATTCCTCTTGATTGCGTGGGTTAAGAACTGTCTTGATTCTTTATACTCTTTGCATGTCACAGAGAACTAACATTGTAAAACAGATAGGTTGGCCAATAATAAAGTCACTATAAACTATAAAGAGGGTTGGGTACTCAGTTGATTCATCATTATTCCTATCACTTTCTTATGGGTTGCTTATTGATCTTCACCTTTCTCAATTTCCAACACTGCTGAGAATGGATCTCTGCTTTTGTTTCGAAAGACCTCTTTAATGAGCTGGTCAGCAATATTTGCAGTCAAGTACGCAAACTCAGTCGTCGCCGGAATCTCTGGAAAAGCAATTAGTCCCTGAAGACGGGTTTGCAGAATTCAAAAAGGGAATAATGACTGCAAAAACAAGCACACGGCCTTAAAAGAATTGTTCCAACTCAATGGAGAAGGATCTAACGATAGTATGGAGTCATGGACAAACATAAAACTTATGCTGGTGATGGTGAGTAGACTCCAGAGCCTTCCTGTGGCAAATTCCTTGGCATCAGCACTCCAACTGAAGAGGATACAGATGACAAAACCTAATATTAAAAATGCCAGCCTCCTCCAAAATCTCGAGCATCTGCACTCGAATTCACAGAACCCTACTGCATATTCTTCCTCTGACAGAAAGCCCTGTTTTGTCCAGTAATCAAGTATACTCACTTTGACAATACAAGTTTTGTTTAAAAATTCTATGTTCTTTGGCCACATATCATGCATAGTAAAGGATATTTTACAGGAATTTTGCTTCTTAATTCCCCTGTACCTCCACTGCCTAATCGTATAGCTGGTGAAGATTGTAAAAAATTTGTATCTCGATATGAAAACTTGTTTCTGTTATAGAGGGAACATGAAATCAGTCTTTCCAGCAATTGTATAATGACACTGAAGAGGCAGATTAATTGTTTTTTCTTTCCTTTTCAACAACTTCAGTCATGACAGTGAAAAGTGCGCCCATAGGATTGTTTGGACACAACCCAAGTTTATACATGGCCCAGAAAATGACTCATGGAAGAGCATCGTCACTCACTCCGTCACTAGCATTGCCAGAAGTTTCGGTGTCATGCCTTGTAAAGTGATTTTTTGCTTGTCACTAACATCGCCAGAGTGTTCAGTGTCATGCCTTTTCTCATGCATCGTTACTCATTTCGTCACTAGCATTGCCACAAGATTCGGTGTCATGGTTTGTAGAGTCCTCTTTTGCTTGCCATTAACATCGCTCGGTGCCATGCCTTGTGAAGTTAGCTTTCGCTTGTGGGTGTTATAACTTTCGCTTGTGGGTGTTATAGATTATCCTCACTATCCCTGTGTTTGCATTTCGTTTCACATTAATACCCATCCTATTCTTCTTCTTATGTTAGCGCTGAGAATAGATAAATGTGATGATGACTATGCTTGTAAGCAGCTATAAATGCAGTGGCCGCTGTGATCGTTGAGGGGCGTGAAATTCGGCTTCTTAGACTGGTTTTCATCAATTTATTGATCTCGGGTTCGATACCCATTAATTTAGTGATCAGCGTTGTCTTTCAGTTACGATTTTTCAAAGTAAATGGAGCATACCTGCAAGTAGATAGGGAATAGGGGAATCCCAGGTACGGTAAAGGAAGCATAGGGCAGAGACGTCCCCGAGATACGGGCCTTTGTCCAGACTCCATGATTCTTCTCGCGCCATGAGTCCTCCCTCCTCCCACTTCGCTTGTTTAATTTGGAGGCTCGGGTTAAGGCTCTCGGCACATTCGCGCGCCTCCTAATAAAATGTAAAATGCACGTCCGATAAACGCCCCGGCTTTTGTCGCAGCAAGTTGATTAACGCTCCTTTGCATATATATGAGCGTATGCAGATTATTAATGCGCAACAAAATCAAATAATGAAACAAGGGTTTACATGGCATGGGGTTTAAGATCAGGTGCATTAGTGTTACCGGGGATGGTTACGGGTGCATACCTCTACATATAGCATACAAAATGCTTTGTTGTTGGAAGTGTTTATTGAACAAAGAGGTATTGAGTTTGAAGAGATAATCATTTAAAAAATGAGCTTTGAAAGATGTGAATTTTAAGGGATAAAAAGGTTATATCAATTGGATTATTTTATATAGGATTTATGTTTTAAAGTTTTAAGTGTAGGTAATATTTTAAGAATATAAATGGACTTAATGGTTAAGAATATGTGTTTTTTTCGATAAACACCACAGCTTTTGTTGCTGGAAGCTTTAGATATATATGAGCGTATGCAAATTATTAATGCGCAACAAAATCAAATAGTAAAACAAAGGTTTACACGGCATGAGGTTTAAGATCATGTGCATTAGTGTTTAACAGGGATTGTTAGGGGTGCATACCTCTACATATAGCTTACAAATTGCTTTGTTGTTGGAAGTGTTTAGTGAATGAAGAGGTATCGAGTTTATAGGGATTAACCGTTCAAAAAATGAGCTTTGAAAGATGTGAATTTTAAGGGGTGAATACTTTGTTTGAGTTTTGAAAGGTTCATCAATTGGAATATTTTATATAGGATTTATGCTTTAAATTTTTAAGCGTAGGTAATACTTCAAGAATATAAATGGGCCTAATGGTTAAGAACATGTGTTCCCTCCTAAGAGGTCATAGGTTCAAATCTATAGGGGGTAGAGTATGTACACCTCTATAGACTTTAGCAGTTACATCGATGTGTAGAAGGGGGTTCCTTATCCCATAAATAAGGGAGTCGCATACACCAAATCAATGTCTGGCTTGGTTGTGACTTTAAAAATATTATTATTATTATTACTTGTTTGAGTTAGGAGGAGGAGGAGGAGAATAGTAATAAGCAACAAAATCTCAATTATGGAATGTGTCATTATTGTAGTGGTTGTAGTATTGTGATGAAATGAATTCCAAAAACAAAATCTCAATTATGGAATGGGTCATGATTGTACTGATTATAGTATTATGATGAAATGAATTCCATCGTGAGAGAAAGAGTGTGCCTATACCTCCAAGTTGTTATGAGAATGTGATTGTCATTTGTTTACTTGTTTTTTAATCAAGAAAGTAATGTTCAATTGATGATGATCCAGGTAAGCATTCACCAAGAGCAGTATGAAATGAACCAAGTCATAAGATCCTTGGTTGAATATCCATTGTAGTGTTCTTGAGTATCACAAATCCTTCACATGATTCTTGTAAGCCACTATATTGAAACTTCATGGTCGTTAATGAGTCAAAATGAAAAGCATTGACTTCAAAACCATGAAGATTTGAGAGAGAGATTAATGGGCAGGGGTGGCCCCTCCTGACTAAGTTAGAAATATGATTCTCCATTGAGATCATTAACTCGTCCCTTTAAATCGTTACATAAATTAATTAAAGTTGAAAGCATAGTTTGACTAAACTCTTGAATCTTACCTTCAAAAGTTTGAACCAATTGTTTGATTTCTTTGATTTTCTCATAAAAAGTTATTTGGTATTGAAGGATGGCGTTGAGACGATAACCCACTTCCCAAGTCAAACCTTGTAGGTGTATGTAGTTGAACTTGGAAGAGTGAGCTTAGGAGAGGAAGAAGATTAGAACATAAGAACTACTCTTCTAGAGGCTTTCAAGAGCTATGTGTTGGAACTTTAGCATATAAAGGTTTAAGTGCATCTAGGCTCACTAAGTAGACATATATAATGTTAAAGTTACAACATCACGAGTCATCCTCCCATCCAATCTTGTGCACTAGCATTGAGCCTTATCTGTTGAGGTAATCGGGAGCCTGAGAGGGACTCAAGAAACTTGGAGTAGAAGTCTTGGGTTGGACTCAAGAATGACTAAGCCTTCAGTGTAAAAGGTTATTCCTCATGTGTTGAGGTGAATACTTTGATATGTCAAAGTGATGATGTTGTACAGTCTTGTTGGAAAAGGCTAAGGACTTGTGTACCAAGTCGGATCCTCGTGTGTTGAGCTGGACCTCCAGTATAGAGGTAATTCTTTGATAGTTGAAGCATACTGTTGTGTGACATTCTACCTACCATGATCTAGTTATTAAGTCTCTGATCACCTCTACAATTAATTACTTTAGCATAAGGTCACTTGGCACAAATAGTAGAATGATATGATCACATCAATGATTAAATCTCTTGAGTATAATTTGTTATAATAGATAATTAATGTGATGGATAAATTAATTAAGTCTCTGATCACATCTACAATTAATTACTTTAGCATAAGGTCACTTGGCACAAATAGTAGAATGATATGATCACATCAATGATTAAATCTCCTGAGTATAATTTGTTATAATAGATAATTAATGTGATGGATAAATTAAAGTTAGCACTAATGGACCATGCATATAAGATAGAGAGATAAGATATGACATGAACAGATAATAAAGAAATTTGAATTACTCATGATATTAACTTCAATTAAATAGAGAATTCAAATTGCTCATGTTTATTGACTTCAGTGAATAATGGTGAACTCAAATTGTTAAAGCTTCAATCAAAGTAACAATGTATGCCTCAATTAATCAAAGAAGAACTCACAACGGTCACTTCAGTAAATCAATCAACATGATTTCAGTTAATAAAAGTTAACTAAGGTGTTAATAAAGAAGGAATAGTTAACTAAAGTGTTTTGCATTAACAACACTTTAGTTAAACTAATAGACGACACTTTACCAAAACTAAAGACGACACTTAAGTTAATTAAGTGTTTGCATGATGAAAATTGAGTTATTGCATTATGACACTTCAGTTAGCTATCTAACTGAGTGATTGAGCCTCCAGTTGAAGGTTGAGTTGCATCCAAAAACAATCAATAAAGGGATGTGCCATCATTGAGCCAACACATTATTCAGGTTAATTAGTTTTGATCCAGCTAAGGCAAAAGGGCGAATTTGATGTGCAGGATTTGTCTCCCAATGTTAAAAGTGTGAATTGGTGAGCTAGCCTGGTGCATCAATGCAGGAAGGGCAAATGGATGGTGCACTAGTGCAGGAACTGTGAATTGCTCAGTGTAGGAATTGGAAATTGCCTAGTGCGGGAAATGTGAATTGCTTAGTGCAAGAACTAGAAATTGCTTAGTGCAAGAACTACGAATTGGTTAGTGTAGGAACTGGAAATTGCTTAGTGCAAAAACAACGAATTGAATTGTGTGCAAGGCATACAATTGTATCATCAAATCCTCCTCTCTTCTCTCTTGATCTATGATAACACTTGGGGTGTTCATTCTCTCTTGTCTTGCACTTGGGGTGTCAAAAGCAATCTATTATTGTGAAAGACATTCTCTGATATCTATCATTATTATACTTTGGAGATTTGTTGGGGTTTTTCTCCCTCACTGTTTTGAGGGTTTTCCCCAAGGTACATACCATGTTACGCGTGATTTTATGTGTATGAATGTTCTATTGATTTCAAGTACTCAACTATTTTGCATCTAAAGTTTTAAAGATCAAACTCAACCAAAAATTCAACAGATAGGAGAGTAGATTTCGATCCTCAAACCCACAAATCTAATTGTAATTATATTTCATTACACCTTACATCCCTAATAAGTTATATGTGTTATGTAGCTAAAAAGGTGTTAGTTGCACTCATTTAGGTGGTAATTGAAGAAGCTCCATCATTTCATGCAATGATCTGAAGGCAATGCTTTGTACAAGTTGAGGGACATGCTTTGCAAAAAAAGGGATTGCCATTGGTTTAAGGATCAATGTTTTATTTACACTTTTTTAATGACAAACATCCACCACCTATGAAGAGGTGGGGCATTGTTTACACTACGTGTGTATACCATTCAACTTGGATGAACAACCTCAGTGAATCAACAATGGAGCAAACAATGGCCCCTTGTGGGATCACACCAACCCCTTTGGACAAACAACCACATGTTGTATGAGGAATCAAACCATGTTTAGGGAAAAGGTGTTTCCCTTCTTTCATTGACTTGATTCACTTCTTGTGGTACGACAAACTTAAATATTTCGAACTTATAAAGTCTATGCGAATATTTTTGTATTTTAATAATGTCATGGAAATTTTTACTTGTTTTGAAGTTTTATTTGAAAGGGTAATTTTCACAATTATATTTTGGATAACATAATTAGGGTTTCATGCAACCTAGTCCTTGCCTTTTGAAGAGAAAATCAAGTGTGTATGTATCCCCAAATTCCACTCGTGTTAATTTCTGCACTACTTTCAAAACCTATTTATAAGAAATTATATTCCCTTGTAACTTTTCCAGAAAATATGCACACCTTTAAATCTCAAAGTTTACCAACTCAACTTATGTTCAACAACATTCTACAACATCAACTTGTGGCACTGCCACTTAACTCCACTAGTATCACTGCTAAAAAACAAGTTTAGAGTTTAGATGTATTTAATTATGTCTTCAACTAAGATTTAAGTACAATAGGTTTAATCATGTTAAGAAATATGATAACTAAAGGTTGCTTTCCTTGTCACTTTCTAGGACAAAACTCATAAGCTTTATATATCTCTTAGAATCCAAGGCTTAGTTAAAAGTCATGGTGGGAAGTCTTTAAAATCTCCTCCTTTATATATATATATATATATATATATATATATATATATATATTTCTTATATTCAAATAAACATATTTACAAACAAAAAGGTAAAAGTGGAAGGGTATATATAACGCCCATCATAACCTCTTCCTAAGGCTCACTAGAGCATAAACAAAATCAAAATATACGATAGGATCCAATTGTTTGGCATCCATGATCAACACTACTTCCTTAGCTAATGACTATTGGCATACCTCATATTTCCATAAAGCAACAAAAGTAGAGACAAAGATAATCTCTTCGTCAAATGCATACTTGCACCTACGCTTCCATATCATATACAAATCAATGATCTGTAAGCAATGCCACAAACTAGAAAATGACTCACAAACAAGGAAATTTCCATCTCCAAATAAAGCAACCCTCCAAACTTTCTAGAGGAGGTTTTGCAGAGGTTTTGCGTTACAAGATTGGTAAAAATGATCAAAAAACCTCTACCATTAGCAACAAATGTTTTTGCAGATGTCAATTATAATTTTAAAAAATTGGGTGGTCGGGTCGGAGGCTATAGCAGATTTTTTTTAACAACACACTATTCTTAAAATGGTGCATCATTGTGTTTCACATACACATATAGCAGTGTGTTTCATATGTTGATGCATTTCGTTTATATAACCTCAGTGCATGATTATAATTCATAACAATGGTGCTTTCCTTCCATTTAAGGCACCAGTGCATTTAATTGTATTATAGCACTGATGTGTACAATTTAAATGAGATGCATCAGTGCTTTTCATTTATATAGCTTCTTAGTGTGTTCTGTATGTATAATATCACTGGTACATTTTGTACCTCTCATAGCATTGGTGCATTTTATGCGTATCAGAGCACCAGTGCATACAATTTAAATATGATCAATTGTATCAGGGTTGTAATTAAAAGTAATTCACCGTTGTCAATGGTGATCAAGTGTGCACTAGTGTCGAAGGTGCATTGCCATGGACAAGTAACATCATTTATTTAATGCTACATTTATTTTACACACATTTGTGAACATAAGATATTGTTGTTTCAGCGATGGTGATGCATGTGTGGATAACACATCACACCATACTCGATGATTCTAGATTAGTTTGCACACTACATGACATATTACATGTGCCAACCATTTTGGTGCACTAATGAGTACTAGTAACATAATGTATTGGTGCTACATATTAATACACACACACCAAAGTTGGTGACTTTGTGCCATAGTATTTTGATGCATTTGTGCATTCACTGATTTAAAATATATATATATATCCCTTAAGTGCATTTAAGATGACTAAGTGCACTCTATATGGAGCCATTCAACATAATTAATGCACTACATTGGAATACATGTTCCTTTCTATCATGGTTGCATTGATGTGGTCTAGAAAGAACTAATTTACATTGTGTTTATTCATATCAGTGCACTAGTGTTGGTGCAAAAATGTTTATAGTGCACAAAATTAAACTAGGTGCCTAAGGAACTACACACATCACTAAATAGATACATTGGATTGTTACACACATTTTTACAGCACCAATTTTTTAATTCAAAATTGAATGAATATTATAAATGATAATTTATCGCAATTTGTTTATTTTATATCTCTATTTTCCTAATGAGGTGTGTATGTGAATCAAGGATGACCATAGTAGAAGCAAGTCAATGTGTATAACTTCATGTGTGTTTTGGGAAGCTCGGGAGAGGGGGAGGGTTTTATTTCCTTGCCTTATTGGTGCTTAGATTCACCATATTTCAAGGGATGTTGGCCTCCTTGAGTTTTGAGGAGGTTGCATTTCTTAAGGGGACCATAGAGTTATTGTTCCATTTGATCCATTGTTGAGATCATAACGGGCATGTATTTAGGGTCAGTCTTAATCTATGGTCACCAATGCATAGAAGGGTTACTTATTTCATAACCAACTTATCTAGGAGAGGAGAATATTTACTCATTTCCTTGATGTGCCACCTGGTATTGCGAGAAAAAAACAATTGGCACATGTGTAGAGATATGTCAATCCAAACAATATTGATCATAACGACTTCGCCCAATTGTGCTTGCATTATTTTGAAGTTGAGGAGGTTAGATGTTTGTGCCTCATGATCATGGCATTGGCACACCATATGATCAATGTGAAACACATTCCTTTCCCTATAATGTATTATGTAGATAACCTTTTTAGCAACCCAAATTGATTAGTTGTTTTGTTTTTCTTATATGTTAATTTTGTATTTCTTTCGATAGATATCATAGAATGTTGGAGGGGAGGTAGCTCTTCCCTTTTACTTCAGAGTTGTTTTATTTATTTATTGAGGGTTTTATAGAGATAGACCATTAGTCGATTGTCACCGTCGTATGAAGATAAATGATGTGCATATGCACATGTGGGGCCAAATGTTTCCCAAGAGGGTATACTCAGAGTTCTTATTTAGGGAAACACGTGTTGATGTCCTTAATATAGTAGCTAGTGATGGAAATCATGTCCTTGATCTTGTGAAGTATCCATATGTAGGGATTAATTGGCAGGGGTGTGTGAACATTATACATGCCACAGACAAGCCATTAGACTATAAAGGTAATATTATCATGATGTTTTAATTATTATAGTAGCATAATTTTGTTTAACTTGCCTAATTATTGTCAACTATTTTGTAGATATTAGATCATATGATGGAGAAAAGCCTCTTCCCCAACTTGTTCTGGGTGCGGTTGAGGTGGATGAGCCACCTTAAAACCATGAACCCAACATGCACTTGGCATGCACCAAGTTCAATCGGACCTATAATTCCATCACTAGGTTATAGATCAGTGATGTACTTTGGTGATTGGTTATAGAATCAAACTTGTTCAACCTAGAGCAATCTCACATGATAACGACCCCGTGAATATCTATGCAAGCCTTCCATGAGATATAACATTGTTGATCTATCATATTGTTAGTATCTCAGTCCTAGTATAGAGGGCAAGGACCGAGGAGTGATGTGACAAGCTATGAGACATACTCATATATATTATTTATATTGTACATCTTCATATGATAAGATGTATTGGGACCCTTATCCTCCACCTCCTCCTTCTCATTCACTTGTGCCATAAACCATTAGTATTACTCCACCCATCAATTTTCCCACCAATGCACCCACTGATACTCCTCTTACACACTAGATACTACACCTATTACTCCACCTATTATCAAGTCTAGTGTAAAAGTAATTTTGCATAAGATCAATGAAAGACAAGTGGCTTACTATTTATCATGCACATTTTCCTTCAATTTGGAGTACCTCACATTAGCTTTTATCCTCGTCCCGATGGTTGTTCCAAAGCACTATGTTCAATGTATTGTTAATTTTCTTGATGTACTAATTAGAAAAACATAATGACTCATATATTATTTACGCCTCCACCATAGACCACTCGGGTTTGACCCTATGTGAAACAAAACCCTTCAATCGTTCATGCACCTCTCCAAGAATAACATGAGATGACCTTGACTAATTCAACCTCATCAAATATGTGGATAAAAATATGGAATTGCAAGCCCATGAAACTCACAGGCAATTTGTTCTCAAACACATAAATAATCTCAACTATCTCTTGATGTCACCATGGAATCCTAGCCACGTGAATCTCCTTTGATGTAATCCAAGGAACAAATGAAAATAATTTATATATGACTATTGATAAGGTGGAATTCTCCTTGTGCAATCAACATAGGTTACCCCTAGTGAAAGATCATAATTAGAAAAAACATTATTTGGAATAGGGAACCCATCCAAACTATAGCATTGGCAACCATTACAGTTTAGAGAATTTATTGGTTGCGACATGATCCATTATTTAGGGTTTTTGAAACACAATATATAAAATGGAGCTAATCTAAAATGCAGAATGATACCTGGGATAACTAACATAACCAGAAACGTGAACACAATACCAAATATGTTTTGATATTAAGTAAATAGTTACTGTATGAACAAGGACATAAACACAAATAACTAGATGCACACTAGAATAGTCTAAAAATGAGAAGCTAATATATTCATGGCTATAGTGCAAGAATTATAGAGACAAATTAGAGAAAGAAATGATACTTCTATAATATAATAGTCTATAGTATAGAAAAACATTCTCACAACAATCATGGAACGTAACAACTTAGGGAAAAACATGCCACGCATTGAGGTCTCAAAGTTGGAATTCGCCTCCAAAATAACTAGGTCGGCAAGGGCTTCTTCATATTATAAATTTTCAAAAAGAGTTTTACATAAAGTCTACAAGTACAAGCTCCCTTAAAGTAAAATCCCCTTACAAAGCCAAACACTACTTCTCCATATAAATTCATGAGTACATTTGATAAAGAATAAGAATCACTCTTGGTTTTCCAATGGCCTTTAGTCTTATATATGACTCTTGGCCTTCCTCCTTGAGTTTTCAAGTCTCTCATACAATTGTCATTTTATTAAGAGAAAATTATTTTCATGTATTTTGCATAAACCTTGTCCAAAATTTGTCTTATTCCTCACTTGACTTTTTGTTTGTTTGTAAGCAATAGTAAATTTCATATTAACAAAGGTATAAAAAAAAATGTACCAGAATTGTTCTACGGGGACTTGAGACTGTTTGTCCATCCGTTCAATCTTTCAAAAAAGTTGTAGTTCATGTTAGTTTTTTTTTTAAATAAAAGACAACCTTTCCTAGAGCTATACCCCCGACTGACATATTACATAAAAGATAATTGAAACTGTGAATTGACATGAAAACAAAACATTTGTATATTTGTTATGACATTATTGGGATCCTCACGGGCACGTTTCACTAGCGACGCTAGTCGGCTGTTGTCCTGGTGCTCCTACGTGGGTGTTGTGGATCTTTCTGCAGTAGTGTATGTCTCCTCACTCGTGCCATGATGCTCGACATTCTTACCACCAACCATTTCTTCTTCATTGCAGATAATGGTATAGTGCCTCTAGTTGAAATTTGCTTCTAGGTTATTCAAGTGCTCTTCAGTCTGGTTGAGTCAATTCCGTATGCTCTGCACCATGTCTCTTGCTCCACTCCATTTGTTTGTCAAATATTCCATAAAAATCCGAATCATGTTCTTGATCATCCAGTAGTTGTTGATTTTTCCACCATTTATCCCTGAAGCCAGGTGTTCAGAGACAACGCGAGACTCCTAGTCGTCGATCATCCACCTTACCAGGTTAACCATTTGTTGCACCCAGGTTAACCTTCTGCCTAGCGCCGCCCCGACTAGAGCTGCATTAATTTAGAGTGCCTTGTTGGCATGACATTTTCACACGTTGTTTTCCTCCCTGGTTGACGGAGGAGAAGACTAGCAGCACCAGGGAGAGGACCGGGCCAAAAAAATGGAGGTCGATAGGCTCCATAATGCTTCTAGTTGGCTTCATTAATCCTTGAGCTGGCACACACAGGTGATAAATGTGCAATGAGTACGTATTGGGCATCAAGACTCTTCAACTCTACAACCGTAGCATTGATTAGACGTCCCAACTACGCACGAGGTTGGATGGTAACTCGCCACCCTGGGCATTTAATTTCCGCGTTCCTCCGTCCGCTTCGATTCTGGTGTCATTGCCATGTGTCCCTTGTGACAGGTGGCCCATGTGATTTGCATGTGTGTCACCAACATTCGAGGTATTCCTCACTTGAATTAGTCAACATGCCTTCGAGGAAAATATTCAAGTGGTCACAATCATTTCTCCATGAAAATGATTTTTCATAATAGGAAAAGACTTATACTTTTCTAGTACTTCTGCAAGCTTTCATATTCTATCATCCGGTTGTATATTGGTGCGGAACCATTTTTCATGGTTCCTAGCATATGCATGTCTGATACTCTCCCTTCAGTGTTTGTCGATCCATCTTAGCACCAATATCTGGGTAACATCATAACAATATACATAAGTTACTATTATATGAAATTGAAATCATACTTTAGCAATTTGCATTCCACCTAAGGAAGTTGATTGGAAACATAATAAGGTTTCAAAGTTTACTTCCCAAAATCCATTGACCCCCGTTACTTTTTTTGTGATACCGTGTTCTTGGGCCATCCCACAACTCAACTTGGTCCCTTTTAGCAACTGACAATGTGCACCTATTTCATTCACCATTTAAGAACCTTTTAGTAGGTTATATGAGAAAACTTACAACTGCACAGTTGTATAGTTCTTTGTTTTCTTTCAAAAGGCATAAAGAATGCCCAAAGTGAAGGTTGGAGTCAAAGGTTATGATCAAAACCATGAGGCCAATTTTCGTATTTTAAGCCATAAATGAACATTTGGGGTCAACATGTCGACTAAAATCATTTTGGGGATAACATGTCGGTGAAAATTTTTCTTTTGGCTTTGATGTGTCAGCAAGTTAATTTTGGTCGATGTTTTGATGATTAATTGTCATTTGTGGTTGATGTTTTAATCAGTAATTAACATTTGTGGCCGATGTTCTAACCCAAACCTTCTTTTATTGTCAATATTTCGATGGAGGAAAGGGTTGTCTTACTAATGTATCGACCAACTTCTCTCTTTTTGTCAGGATTCAACCAAGATTTATCTTTTGTCGAAAGTTGACAAAGATTTTTCTTTTTGTTGTGGGTCAATAAAGATTTATCTTTTTGGTCGGGGAGAGAAAGTATTTTTCTACCGACATATTGATGAAAATAAGCTTTTTGGGACTGAAAAGTTCATAACAAAAATGTTTTTTTATGAGCGAAAACTTGCAAGGAAAAGGGGCTTGAAGAGTGGTTCTATGAAATTTTCCAAGTGTTTTTTTCATTTTGCTTCAAGACTAAACCATTGGTTTGTTGAAATGGATAAAAACTGAAATTCAATTATGAAACCTTAATGCAAAAAACAAAAGCATGGGAGGATAAATCCAACTCCTTCACCTAAGTTCCTCTAGACTCGGAAAGACCATGAAGTTCAACTAGCAAAAGAATAAGGATCAACTTCTTAATCACTTAGAAGCATGCAAATGAGATAGATTAAGTGATAAACCAATTGAGAGATGCACCAAGGTGATCAATGATTGAAGGACTACTTAGAGAACTACTTAGAAATCTATTTTCCAAAATGTGCCATAGTAAAGATGAAATTGGTGAAGCATGACTAAGGGAGAGTATATTTGGGTCATTAATTGTTGATCCAAAAATTAAGTGGGGGCTCCAAATTACCGAACCTAGGGAAATTTTGAGTACTTAAAAATGGTGATACACTAGGGGAAACTAGGTTGGGAACTTAATCCATGAGGATTGGTCCATGTAAATAATTATTTTTCAATTTTTTAAAGAAGAAGACAAAGAGTCTTTGAGAAGTCTAAAGTACCTCTTAGGATATGAATTCCGAAGGTCACTTCTAAGTTGTATAAATAAAGTGGTTATGCTCAATAAAATAATCATCAAGAGTTATTCCTTTCAATTGGTATCAGAGCCCAGGATTTGCATTACTCCTAAGTCCCCCTGCCCTTTTCAGACCTGCCAACAAGGCTGCCACCAAGGAAATTTTTTTGGCAGCTGTCACTAGTCCACCACTAGTTTATCTTATGAAAAATTGAATGTTTCTCCCTCTCATTTCATGACCTTTAGTGACCTTATTCGTTTTTGTAATCCTTTCTGCATCCTCTAAATAGGCATTTTGGTATTCCTTGTCACAATGTGTTGGTGGTAGCACTCTCTATGTTTATTCTCTGCATGGGTGAGATTCTTGCCTACCTTTTACATGTGTATAACCCTAATATATGTACCTTAACACAATTTATGTACATGAACACCCTAATCCACGACTTGTCTCTAATCCACTATAATCTTCACATGCCTCCTCTAATCCATTCACATAGCTACACCATAGTTGGCTCCTTGCACAACACAAAACAATAAGTTGGAGACATCATGGAGATCTATACGAGTCAGACATCATAGTTCGGACCTATGTATACATATGTGTTGGTTATTCACATCATCCCTTCACAATACCAAGTTGTAATGCCTCGAGCAAAGGTTAATGCTCGTCATATGGAAGAACAAAGCATATGCACTAATCGATGCTACTGTAAGTGAAGAGGTGAGTCATCATATATTGTCTATTAAAATTGCTTATGGTGCATTGAATAAATTAAAAGACTTATATGACTCACACTCATAATTGGAACTCATACAATTGTTGGTGAAGCTCTTCAACCTCGAGTTGAAGGAAAATGATCCCATGGATTTTGTGTATGAAATAAAGGCCATTATGCATGGCATTGATGCCATCAAAGCAAAGATATAATTTTTTCTCAAAAACTTTATCAAGGGCCTCTACCCCTCATATTCTCACTGCCTTGAATCTCTGCAAGCTAGTGGTTAAATGAAGTCCCTCACATTTGGCATGTTCGTATAAAAGATTATAGAATATGAGAAAACGTTAAAAAATAGTACAAAACGGCCTACCAAAAGGACTACACGTCTTGCTCATAAAGAGAAGAAACAATCCAATGATTCAACCAGAAGAGAAGGAAGTAAAAGAGGACATAAAATGAAAGAATTTCAGGGGCAAGGGGGGTAGACATAGTCAAAGTAAGAGATTTTATCATCCTTGAACTCAATACAAGAAGGATGGACATGATGTGGATCATTGTTAAGCTCCGTGGGATTAGACCAAAGACAAACATGACCAGAAGAAAGAATTCGAAGGTAAAACTTAAGAGACCGGTAAAGCTCTTGAATATGCTCACTTTATTGTTGCACCTTATAATGTTGGACTATATGAAGTTCTGTTTAATACTTGATTTGCTTTTTGGAGAGATACATGGCTACTTAACATTGGTGCAACCTCCCACATAAATTTAAGAATTTTATTTTTTGAAGAACTAAATGACAATGTAGACGGGGTAGTTTATTTTGCATATAAGTGTAGCCTCAAGCCAAGGGAATTGGTTCCATCGGGCTCAAAATACCTGGAGTGCTTTATTTTTTGTTGCATAATGTTCTCTATCTTCTAGAACTGTAGAGAAACTTGTTGTCATTAGTGCACATTCGACAACAAGGCCAATCCATCCACATGATAAATGAGATAGTAGAGATAAGGAGGTCATATGATAACTAGGTCATCATTACCAAATGTGAAGATGGGAAGTTGTTGAAGCTGAAAGGAACATTTGCAAGAGCTCAAAGTTTTGTCTACCTCTCTCAACAAGATGGTACATTATCGTCCAATCTTTTATGGCATGCTAGATATGGACACATTAACTATAATATTCTCCAATTGTTGAAAAAGAATGGTGTTTATGGTTTTCCCAACATTCCAAAGAAGTTGAAATAACATGATGCTTGTATTCTTGGTAAACATAGTAAGCGACCATTTCATGAGTCAAATTTCAAAGCATCTAGAAAGTTAGAGTTGATACACACTTACATGTGTGGCTCCATGCCTATTCTTTATTCAAATGGCAATAAATATCTCATGATATTTGTTGATGATTACACTAGGATTGGTTGGGTCTATTTATTAAAGAAAAAAACTAAAGCATATGAAAAATCCAAAACTTTTTGTGTATGTATTGAAAATGAAGCAGAATTTTACATTGGCACGCTTCAAACTGAGATGGGAAAGAGTACACTTTTACTAATTTTGAAAACTATCTTTGGCAACATGGGACAAAGCATTAAACAACAGTTTCGAATGATCCTCAACAAAATGGTGTGGTAGAAACAATGAATAGAACTCTCTTAAATATGCTATGCTCCATGCTCTTTTTCAAGAATGTCAAATTGGTGTTTTGGAGCGATGTGGTTTTGTGTGCAGTCTATTTGAGAAACACAAGTCCAACTCATGATCTTGCAAATAAAACTCCACATGAAATGTGGTATGGCCACAACCCTTCAATGAGGCATCTCAAGTTATTTGGTTCCACCTGCTATGCCTTATTACCTAAGCAACAAAGAAACAAGCTTGGTGCAAGGAGTTGGAAGTGCATCTTCTTGGGGTACTCAAACACCATCAAGGAACATCATCTTTACGATGAGGAAAACAAATAGTTTATTCTTTCCATAAATGCCAATTTTCTTGAAGTGAATAAAAATGACGAGTCTATTGAGAGGCAACTTGATCACTTGGAAAAAATTCCTTATGTAAAGACATTCTATCAAGTTGATAATGGGATTCCAAGTCTTGAAGGGGGGATCCCTATCTTGGATCAATCTCTAGAATCTCCTTTTGTAGCACCATCTCCCCCTCATGAAGAAGTTCCTGCCACTTCACCATAACACAAGGTTCAATTGGATGATGTGATTGAAAGGATTGGCAGATTGAATCTTGAAAAGAATGAAGCACCATTAGCTAATCAACCTAGACCTTCATGGAAAATTCGAAAATGAGTCACAAAGACACTTGGAATTGTTATCCTGATGAAGTTGAAAAGATGGGAACAAGAAGTTCGACTAGATATGACGATGGAGGAGACACGGATAATTAAAATTTAGCTGATGTAGAAGTTACAAATGTCTCTTATGATTGTGAATTGAATATATATGCTAACATTGAACAAACTTCCTTTAAAGAAGTTGTTACTCATGAAGAGTAGAAAGAAGCCATGCAGAATGAGTATAATTCTCTAATTAAGAATGGGACCTAGAAGTTGGTGGACCCTCCAGTTGGAACCAAACCAATTGGATGCAAGTGGGTATACAAGAACAAGTACATATCAGATTAATCACTTGACAAGCACAAGGCGAGGCTTATGGTGAAAGGTATGCACATAAGGAAGGAATTGACTATGAGGAGACTTTCTTGACAGGACTTTCGACAGACTACTCTTGCCTATGGAATAACACTTTAAATCTACACTTATTACTTATTTTCACTTGTGATATTTTCTTAGCAACTTATCTCATTAATATTCATACTTAGAAAAAAACACAAGAGACACAAGAGTAGAGTGTGACACCCCTACACTTGGTGTGCCTCAATTCATATATATAAAGGGAAAGATTACAATAGATTACAATAGGTAGAGGGTGCCTCTAGGTGTATCCCACCTGATGGAGCGTCCAATTGGCTAACTTTCAAAAGAACCCCAAATTCTTATTTACAAAATCAATTCGTCTTCATTTCTGCTATTGTCGCAATCCTCCACCTACAACATTTTTCTCTTCACACAAACCATGCCCAAGCCTATGCCCAAGACTTGCTCCCAAGTCATGCTAGGTGCGCCCCTACAACCTACACCCTAGCTTTGTTCCTTGGTCTCCTTTGGTCATTGCTCACTTCGACTCTTGTTCTTAATCCACCATTGGATGCTTTGGTTGAACTCTCTCTTTGCAATATATAAGTGTGCTTCTCATGTGAGAGTGCAACCTAAGCATGGTCGCACTCCACTAAAGTTGACATCCATTACTTATCAATCATGCTAGGTTCTCTCGTGTCCACTTTGATTATGTGCCACACATATTTCAAACTCGCACCCAACCCACACTCTAGCTAATGCCTTGACGTGCAACACATCTTTCAAACTCGCACCCAACCCACACTCTAGCTAATGCCTTGACATGCAACACATCTTTCAAACTCGCACCCAACCCACACTCTAGCTAACGCCTTGACGTGCATCTTTGCCAAGTCTCTTGATTGCTTCCTCATCATGGTGTTCCTCTAAGTGTCGTTGCTTGTCTTTTCAAGGGGCGTATTGGTGTGGGAACATGCCCCAACTTTCAGAGATGTTCCTCAAGGTCTAGAGTGTGCTCAACTTGCTTTATCTCCCATGCTCTTGTCATGTAGTACCCACCAAGCTTCTTCGCACTTATTCACTTGTCGCACCAAACACTTGGGATTCCATTGGTTATGCATCCACTTCCATGATTTGCTTGCATGTGTGCCAGCCCATGCCACCCTTCCACTTGTCTTTCTTGGTGCCTCTTGTTGTTAAGATTCCAATTTAGTGTGTTGGTGTGTCCCGCTAGCTCTTTCCACTGCTACCTTGCTCGCCGCACTACTTGGTCATGCTTACTGATCAAGCCTTTTGTTCATATTTAGATGAGACAAGGGGATCCAAGATGGGTTTTCCAAGCCCACTTGGTCTATATGAGCGAGATCCCATCATAATATTGTTTTGGTGAAGTGACATGGCTATATGAAAAGTTGTGTGCATGGGAGACTCGTATATACAAAAGGAATGCAATATTTTGTCTTTAGGTTTAGATAATCTCATGCTTGCGTCACTTTGACACTTGTATCTTGATCCAACTATTCGTAAAAGTAACTAAGGTCAGTTTCTAGTGAAGGGTCATTTCAAAATGCCAGACTGCTAGGATGAGTCCTTAGTGAAATTTATCAATGCTTCTCCATTGTGTTGAAAATCCTTACATAAGTCTAGCATGAAATCCTTTATAAGAGAAAATGATACATTTTAAATATTTGGTGTTGTATAATCATGAGTCATAAAATATTGATGCATTAAAGATGTTCATAGACAGAAAAATAACAACAAAATTAAAATCATCTACAACTAACATACCTAATTAACATAAGTCAAGAACATCTACTTATGCTAAAATAATTTTGAATTAAATGAAAAGATAATAGTATAAGATAAGGATCGAGAGGGCCAATTAATTACACCAATGAGAAGAAAAATGACTTTATTAAGTAAAACATGAAAGTAGTAAGTAAATCTATTGGTCCCGCTCCTATCCTAATCTACACTAGATGTTCAACATCATGTAAAGTCATAAATCCAATGTAACCATTGTAGGATGGTCATACATATCAGGATGTCAGAGTGGAGCATTGGCATGAAAGGTTAGTAAGGTGAGTGTTGTCTTCTCATAAGCGTTGTGGCAATAAGCATATTGTTCTGGGTGAAGAATATGAGGTGGAATGAAGGCTTTGAAACCCATGAGGAAGTGATTATTGTATGATGGGGTGTTAATATTTTAACTCAGTGATTGATGATATACCTTGTCTATCTTGTTATTATAGAACTTAGAATGAATGGATGATTCATCTATGGGTTGATTTATGTTTTGGTCAATTTTAGACATTAATTGGATACTTGTCTCTCTCGTTGGATCGGGATCCTCATACATAGACACATAACGTGTAATTGTTGAAATTAACTCATTTCGTTGCTCTTGTGTCTCGGATATCAAAATTTCATCGAGCTTTACCATTTTAGAAGATGAATAATTTTTATTATAGTTGTATTCATTTGACATGAGTGTATCATCATCACTATCTTTGATCAAATGTACATTGGCCACCTTTTTCCTTCTTAAATTGGTTAAGGGTGGGTGTTTACAAAGTCTTAGATGTTGTTGTTGTTGTTGTGCAACCTTTTCCAAATTAATACATTCCTACGCAATCCTATATATTTGGAAAATTTCATTAAGGTGAGCCTTGACCTCTTTCAATTCCATTCTATATACTCAATTTCATCATGTGTGTCATTTGCACGAGGATTATAAGGTGGAGAGACTAAGGATTGTCTTGTATATCTTTGCTGAACATTTCACTTCCAAAATGATAGGACATTAGGTTGTGATGGCTTATGGCATTTGAGAGTTCATTGTTTTCTTTGAAAAGGATAGCTATTGATCAGTCTATGCCCTCTTCTCCTTTCACTACTCTTAGTAAATGGTCATTGGGATCAAGTTTATTGTTCTCAAAATTGGAATTGGCTAAAGCACATGACTCTGATAACAATTCAAAACTTGCAAAAGGAGGACTATTACATCTCAATGGTACATCCTCTTCACTTGATAATTCATGCGAATTTGGTCCATCATTCTCTCCTATAAATATAGAATTAAAATGAGGATGACCAAGACTTGACATAAGACATTCTCCAACTAGAGGGTTATTTGGCAAGTAAGATTTATTTACCAAGTTTGCAATTGTGTTGTAGCTTGAAGTCAACAACTTTCGAGGGCCATAACTTTTGATTCAGGTGTTCGTTTTTTATGAAATTTCAGGTGGACTTGCATCTATCAGAGTTCACTGCTTTGTTCATTTGATTCTTTAGATTGGATTTTGTTTCAACATTTTTCTGGGCCCAAATTCCTTCATTTAAGGCCCCGAATTTGGGTTTTAGTGATTTATGGGAATTTTTTAAAATGTATTTTTTAAATATCTTTCAGTTGTGCATGTAAATAGGAAAAGCGAGTTGACATTTAGTTCCGCTTGAGTTATCTCTCAGTTAGGTGCAAGTTTCATATCATTTCACAAAGTTGTGTGGACTTACTAAAAACAACATTTTTTTTCAAAATTGTAGTTTTCAGTAGATACAAGGATTTTCCATCTCATTGTAACAGGCATAGTCGATGAAGGAATAATAGATTGATTCACCATTCTCATATTTTGTGTTATTTTGTATCTTGTGAGTGAAGTCAAATTTATTTGGTTACATCATCTGGAATTAGAGCCAAAATATGGCTAGGAGAGGAAAAGGAAGAGTGGGTCTTGCTCAGATGTGTCGAGAGATGTAGAACCTTCAAAGACAAGTTGCAGATCTTATGTCTGCACTAATTAACCAGAGAGTGATACAAAGAGATGTGTCTGATGAGGATACAAACTATGGAAATGTAGGTCATTAGGTAGAGGAGTAACCAGAGGAACTACGTTATGAAGATAGATTTATTGGGGCTCTAGAGGGGAGAAATGACGAGATACAAATTGAGGTTTTGAACTATGATGGAAGTCTTAAACGAGGGGAACTAGTACATTGGATGAATTCCATGGAGAAATTCTTTGAATTGAAACCTATGACGGAAGAGAAGAAGTGAAATTCGTGTGTACCAAATTAAAGGGTCATGCCATGATCTAGTGGGATCATGTACAGAAGGATAGGGTGAAGAAAGGAAAAGACAAGATTCGAACCAAAGACTACACAGGGGGAGCAACCTAGATTAATGTTGGCCTAAGCCGATGATGAAGAAGAAGGGGAATATTTTGAAGTCCTTCTAGACATGGGGGAAAGTCTCATGATCTGGACGTCCATGGTGATTCTGGAACAGGAGAAAAAGTAGAGTGGTGGCTGTCAGAATTCTTAGCTTCGAACAAACATCTTTCAAACTAGATGCACTTTGAGAGGATAGGTATTCCAAGTCATTATTGACAGTGGTAGCTATGAGAATACAGTTTCGAAAGAAATGGTAGACAAGTTAAAATTAAAGCGTGATAAACATCCCCACCCTTACTGAATTGCTTGGTTTAAGAAAGGAAATGAAGTGACAATTAGTAAAAGGTGTTTAGTCAAATTTTCCATTGGTAAAACTTATAAGGATGAGGTATGGTATAACTTGGTTTCTCGGTTCTAACAAGTTGCCGACAGAGGTTGTGACTTTGTACTTTTGTTATTGAATTAATAAAAATAGTATTTTCTTGTCCAAATTCATGTGCAAATGTTTATATTAATTTCCATAGGTATATTTGCTTTATACATGTTCAATGGATTATGATAGAGTAGATGTTGACATTTCATATACATATTATATGCTTCGATACAATTGTTGTTGAGGACAAGTTGTAGGTGGAAAGTATTGGATCGAAAGCTCTACAGTGGTATTCCTTGAATGTCTAGGTGAGGTATGGACCATATCCTTTGTTGTTAGAATTTTACATGCATATGGCATACTTGATATAGTTGATTTCTGGTGTCACTTCGTCTGTTGTGATCTACCTTAAGCCATGGGAATATTTTCTCTATAACAGAATTGGCGACTCCGCTTGGGAAGTATTACTTTTGTTGGGGTGTTTTGGGTGCATTTTTGCTTGAATCTATCTTTGTTTATTTGAGTCTTTGTGTCACTTGTATTCATACAGTCATTATTTGACAGTCTCTCTGAGTTGTTGGCTTCACTCTTGTTCTTTTTTTCTCCTTTTGCTCGATATACACGAGTCATAGTGTTGACAATCACATGTACATGTGGGTTGTCTGTGTATAGGTTACGTACATACACTGTTGTTTTCTAAACAACCACGTAGATTTCAACTTTTGGCTTGTATCTTGGTTGTAATGGTTTTTGGGTGAATTGTGAGTGGCATCAAGTCTTCTTGGGTCCATATATTGCTTGTTAACTGCTTTTATAGTGACTGAAAACTCTCTTTTTATTAGTTTTTTAGAAAATTTGTTCTTGTCATATTTCCAATTTTGGTTTTGCTTTTAGTGCAGGAGTCATGGATTCTTAGTGTCTTTGCTTGGATTGTTTCTTTACTTGGTGCAGGGTCTGAGAGTTTCGTGATTCCATTTTGCATTTTCATTCATTTATATTGAAAATACAAAATGCTTGCATCATTGCATGTTCATTTGCACTTTTGCATTTTACATTGAAAGAACACTTGCATTAGTATTTTTGCTTGGAATGGCATTAGTCTAGGCTTCACATTGGAAAGATTGCATTGGCATTTTAGAAGAAAGAGACAATTTTTATGCATTTCAGTTATTGTCATACCATTTTTTCATTTGCAAAACAATTCTAGCACTTATCACTGTTTTCAGGTGTGCATAGTAATTTTTCTTGCTGAGTCATAAACATCATTAGTTTCACGACCATATCCCATTAAGTAAGAAACAACCCACTAAAATTAACACTTAACTTAAAATTGATTAGAAAGATTTCATTTTATAGGGTGCACAAAGAAGCTTAGGTTTTAGAGTCTTGGAATAGGATTGTGTGGTCAAACTTCTCCAAGACTATAAAACATAAACAATTAGGTGTCTGTTACGGGAGAGGAGAAATCCTTGATATAATTGGTGTTCTTAGGAAGCTCCTCTTACATGGGAGTCAATCATGAGGTAGCGTGAATGTCAGTTGTGGATATAACCCTCCAATACTTTCTATTAGCTTGAAGATATTTCCATGATTCTATTTGTATATGGGGTCTCTTGAGGCAGCTTTGGTGGCTTTGAGCTTTGAAATTAGTTACCTTGCCCATATGGTGGATCCCTCCTACAATTGTATGCTGGAGCATTGATTATATTAAATTAACCATAATTTTTTTTCCTATATATCACAGGGGATACTTGCAGGGGTTATTCTATGAGTGTCCTGGTCAGGTAGTGGTCAGACAACACAATTGCTTTATGCATCGAAGCTGAGGGCCTCTATAACTGGTCACACCTCAAGCCTCTCTTAGGCGATACATACTTGCTATATATTCGGAGCTCATTCATCCATATTCCTTGCTTGCGTACATTTATCCTAACTTATTTAGGGGTGTGCTATGTGCTCATTAGTTGGCTTTAAGGATCGTTGTTATTTGAGACTTTTTCTTTGGATTCATTATGGATTGAGTTTGGGATTTTCGTCATTCTCATTGCTTAGCAACATTACCACCTAGTGACCCTTTACAACCTCTCTAAAAGAGGAATATATATAATATCTGTGGTATTTCTCTATCACATAGAGAGATCCGAAGACGTTTGACCATGAGTACTAATTCACTAATTCTGAGATGTCAGAGTTTCCTCCGAAACCTTTGTTGGCCTTGGGGATGGGAGTCTTTGGGAAACCCCCCCCATTAAAATATAATGGGAACCCCCCCCACCCTTAAAAATGAACAATAGGGAACTGGATCAGACTTTCACACCAAGAGACAAATTTCTCCTAAGCAAAAAAAAATTGTGAAAAATTTCTGCAGTGTGCACCTCTGTAGAGCAATAATGCAGTGGCATGGTCCTTGTGTGCACTAGTCCCCTGGTATAGTGCTTGTGAACCTCTCCACATTCTTCCAATATGATTCCAGATAGGAGAAGAAATGTTGTTGCATTTGCAACCAAACTTGCATATTTCAAACCTATGTGACATTATGGAAGAGTTTAACTTGGGATGCCATACCTTGGGGCCTCGCTTTATCCCATACAATGGATTCCTCATCTTGCATGTTAAGAGAGAATCATCAGTGTACCCCTTAGGCTTTTCCATGTAGATTTATTCTTCCAATTTACCATGTAGAAAGTTACTTTTGTCTCTTCTTTCTAGTGGTTTAGAGACATGAGACAATGTCTCATTGTACTTCAATGACTCATATTTGTTATCAATGTTTGCATGTCTAGTGAATCATGGCAAGCCACTCTGCAGAATTGTTGATCAAACCTCACCATCATGTAGCGTCTCTCTGGGATTTTGTAGCACCTCTATGGGAGAAGGGAATTTGCATGACATAGTGCAAGGCTCTCGTTTTGAAACTGAGATATGGTTCTCCTTTTGTCATATGACTCTCCAGCCATGTTCCCAACAGTCTTAATGACGTTTTGAGCCCATTTAGGTCTAGGATTAGGAGTAGGAGCTGGATCCGGATCTGGATATTATTGAACTTCATCTTCAATTCCAAAAACTGATTCAACCTGGTCCTCTAATTCAGATTCTGAATCTGAAACTTTAATGGAAACATAATAATATGCAAAAGGTTTAGGTAGAATGAATTTATCTTCCCTTTTAAATGGCAATTGATATTGCACTAGATATGATTATGGCAAAAAATGTGAGAATTCATATGAATTGGAGGCATGGATTGCAACACCTTTCGCTATCAGCTTCCTAGTAGAGATATATGAGATTTCCACCGAGTTAGGATCAAATACAACTTAGTTTGGTGAGCCTATATGAGTCATCCGATATACATACAACAAATTTGCTGCTAAGGAGGGCACATATAAGACATTTTTGAACACTCCATGCTCTAATTTTATTGTACCATTCCCTTCAGCTTGGATTTGAGTGTCGTCTCCCATGTGAAAACTTGGACCATCATAAATATTTAATGAATATAATTATTATTTGGAGGGAACCATGTGGTTGGAGGGTCCCGAATGAATGAGGAAGGCATGAGATTCTAAAAATCCATCCTTCAGTGCATGAAATCTCTCATGATATTCAGTATTATCTCCAAAATTATCCTTCCTTGATCCTTCATGGAGGGAAATATTATGTTGTTCAAGGAGTCTTGACATATGATCTATGGTTTTCTTCATACAACCTTTATCTGTATGGTTTCCTTTCTTATAATAGGAGCACTTGCCCTTGTCAAACCTCTAATGTTTGTCCTTCTTAGAGACAGAGGCTTCATCTGATGGATCAAACTCCTCCTTTGGTTCAAATTTAATTTTCCTCTTATCCTTGCCTTTGTGCTTCCTCTTTGCTTGCAAATTATTTGTCTCCCTAACCAAGAGAGTTTGATTTTTGGAGGTTGTGAGGGATCCTATATGTATTAGCTTATCTTGTTCCCAAAGAAGAGATTCTATGAAGACGTGAAGTGATGGAATTCAACAATTTGGATTTGTCAGTCTCTCGGAGTGAAAGGTGGATACAAATACTAATAATTTTGGGCTAAGTTTGCTCAGAATAGAGAGCGCCAATTGCTCATCCTTCTTTCCAATCCCACATTGCTTGCACTGCATGACTAAGGATTTGAACTTGGTGAAGAATTGCTGGATGGTTTCGAATTTGTTGGGCTGAAGAGCAACCGAATAATTCTCTAGAATATGACCTCTCAAATCATCCTGCTTTTCAAACAATAATTCAAGCTTCTTCTATACTTCTCTTGGAGTCTTAATCCTTCTAGGTGGAACAATAACTCATTGGAGTTATGAATGCACATGAAACCAAATGTTTCGTCTTGTTTGTTCAGATACTTTGAATTATCAAGAGGCTACTAGGGTTCAACCTCCTTGTCCATGGTGACTCTGTAGATACATTTGTTGCGCAACACAATCTGCATGTCATCCCTCCAATCAACATAGTTGAAGGCCGTGGGGATCCTGGGTGTCAAGGTTGTTGAATTATCCATCTTACAGTTTCAGGGGCAAAACAATTCTTCTGAATTCTTAAATTTACCTACAAAAAACACTTCAACTCGAAGACAAACCAATTCAATCACTCTCTACTTTGACATGTGCACATTAGAGGGTGCTTCAAACTTGGCTAGACTTCTTTGGTTAAATCCAGAGGGAGAAAGGCACATATATCAGGAATTATGCTGAATCAAGCTGCTTCTGGTGCATCAATGAAAGTTTCCAAGGATTGAAATTGGAATGATTACCTGATCTAATACCATGTTTAATTTATCAAAGCTTTAGGATCTTCAAGCTGGAATGAACCTCACCGTGAAAGAAGGTTAAAGAAGGATGAAGGAATTTAGTGTACAATGGTCAAACAATCATGGTGAAATTGAATAGTCAAGAGGAAAAAATTGGTGAGCATCACATTAATCTCATTATCATTAATATGTATGTAATATAATGATGATACAAATAAGGAAATTCAAATCCACTTGGTGTGATTCAAATTCCATGACTTGGACTAACTCTAGAGATCACTAGGTATTACATTCCATTTCAACCGCCAATTAGCTAGGTAGGCCACACATTAACCTGCTAATTATTATTTGAAAATGGGGAACAAAATCAATGGGAAAAGGAAATAGGTTTCCTTACAGCAAAGATAGATGTTTTGAATGAGAACCAGTTGATTTTGGAGAGAGAAAAGACGACAAAAATGAAAGAGAAATAGTTTCAACAGCACAACCAAGTACTGAAACAAATATTAAGTCCATTGCATAGGCTATGTCATAGGTTAGCCTAAGAGACACAGAGATAAAGGGTTTAAAGAGTCAAAATGAGAACTTGGCTGATGCATTCAGAAAGAAAGAGGAAGAGAGGAAACTATTAGAGACTAAAAATAAAGAGTGGCTGGACAAGAATGAAAAATTGATGAAGAAACTATCGGGGAAGTTACTAGTGCAAGGAGCCAGACATCTCCTTTGGGATATGATAATTTCAGAGGCTACCAAGATCAGACCATATTTAAATTTTATTTAGGATAAAGAAATGGTTATTAATGTAGCCAAACAAAGTTGTACAACTGTGAAGGAAGCTTTGAACAGAAAACCAATAGACACAACCAAAAACACAATAAATTTCCTCAACACTCTGTCTGAAGAGGAATTAATAAGAATGGACATTAATGATAGGATCGCAGTAATCACTTGGGCCAGAAAGGTTGTAGGAAATCACTAGCATATTGAAACTATTCAAGCAAAGATTGATATAATGTTACATCAGATCAAAACTTTTAAAGGCTAATTTATATCACTGTTTCAAAAGGGATTGCCTTCTTTTTTGGAAGAAGATGGAAAACTTATTTCCCAATTTGAATATCAAGCATTGCTGGTTAAATCCAGATTATATCACAAAAAAATTGAGGACATGAATCAGTCCTTGTCTGGGAAAGTTATAATTGACAGGCTGGCAGTGGACTTTGAGCTAATAAATACATTGAGAACAATTGGAGCTCAACTGTCACCTATCTCTTATGTGGACCATGTGGAATTGAGAGTGCTAGCAAAGGAGATGGCTAGTCTGGAGCTGCCGACTTGAGATCAATGGAAGACTACAGAGAAATTTGGCAAGATGAAATACATACTACATCAATGAAGAAGTTCATATTAAGGCCCAAGTTATTTTGAAGACAAACATATTTAGAATAAATTAGTAAATTTCCCGAGTAGTTAAGGAGATTAGTTTGTTAAGAGTTAATTGACAGATGTAATAAGGAAGTAACAAAAGACTATTTTTAGAATGTAGGTAGTTAGCAAATAAATTTGCAATATTGATGTATTTAAGCACCATTTTGTAATGTAACAAGGGTTGAAACCTGTGAGAAAGAAAAACCTTTTTGCAATAGAGTTTCCAAGTTAATACAAATTGTAGAGCCAAGCAAGTTTTTATCAGATATTCTTGTGTTGTTCTTATTACAATTTGTATTTCCTTTCCTTATTGTGAGTGTATTTCCTGTTATGTTATTCATTTTGTTATCTTTCATGCTTGGATAAGTGTATAATGAATCATAATTCATATGTTTATGCTCAAGTTATTTGATTTCAAGCATCCACAAACTTTTTCCTCTAAACTTAATATTGGATTCATCTTTTGATGCCCATGCTAATGGGTTGTTCCTTTTTCTTATTTGCCACTAGATAATCAATGAACTAACTATAAGACTAATTATCCTGCCTTTGTGAAGAAACTGTTTTGCAAATCACTGTCATTTAACTTGTGATTTGGACTCCATTTCCAATGCTATCCACTTGTTTCAGCCATTACAATCCTTAAAACTATTTCTTTATATGATATTTCTGGCCTTTGTGTTTATTTATTGAGAGATCCCTCTCTGGTAGGAAAGAAGTCAACTTTCCTCCTAAATATTGGTTTTGTGGTTACCTTGGACTTATCCTCCCACAACCAAGGATTAAATCCGAGTGATAACATCTTAGTGTTGTTGCCGGGGAACGAGAGTGAAAATATACCCTAGGAAGAACGACAATATTTCAAGAAAGTATAATTTCTGTGGGAAAACAAGATTTCTTGCATTTGAAGTTGGTTGTATTTTTCCCCGACGACTTCATATTTAGATTCAAGAAGGTGGTTTCAGAGATGATATCCTGGCTTCAAAGAGAACACATACAAGAGGTAAGCCTAATTCTAAACCTTTATATGGTATGGAAGATCCATGAAGTTTACTTATGAGAAGAAAAGGAAAATCACAAGAAAGTACTTCTCAGTTAGACATATCATTTTCTCAGACTCAAGAAGAATTTCTCAGCTTTCAAGATCTTGATTTGGAATTAAAATTTGAACAGTCTCTTTTAATATCTAAGTTTGAATCTAATTGAAAGAAGGTTGAAATTTATCAAAGTAGATTTGAGTTTCATCTATTGGATTCTCTTTGGAAAAATCTCCAAAATACTATAAAAACATTAGAAAGGCAACCAATAATCCAAACCCTTCAGCCAAAAATATTTAGTACTGTTCAAAACACTCCCAAAGCTATGGCTACTAGGTTTGCTCCATTAGCTTTACCAGTTGTCTTGCATGATCTCCGACATAACTATTCTTAAAGGATTACATTGTTTGATGGGGAGGGAAACTTGACAACCAAACAACATGTAGACAGATTTGATGAGTTTATTGACCTAGAAGAGTGGACTATGATGATACAAAAATGAGGTTGTTTGCACAAAGTTTGTCATGAGAAGTAAAAAAGTGGTTTAAAGATATTCCTGCAGGGTCTATTACTAATTTTGAAGCTTTCCAAACCCTTTTTATAGATAGGTGGGAAGATAAGAAGAATCCTCTGCAAGCCTTATCCCAATACAATAATATGAAGAAAGGAAATTTTGAGTCTGTGCATGAATTTTCAAGCAGATTTATGAGGGTTTATAATTCAATTCCTGTTGACATAAAACCCCTTGTAGGAGCTGCAAAGTTGCATTATGTTGATGCATTTGACAATGATTTTGCTTTACTGTTAAGGGAGAGAAAATATGCCAATTTTCCTACTATGTTTAAGGATGCTCTAGAAGTAGAAGCTAAGCTAATGGCTTTTGGAAATAATAAAGAAAGAGTGGAGGTAGATAGGAGAAAGAATAGAGAAGAAAATCAACCTTCCACCTCTTCTTTCACAAATGCAAAATTTGAAATAATGATGAAAACCCTGGAGAGGTTGATGGATATATTAGATTTGTATAATATGTCTCCAAACAGAGATCAAACAGAACCACAAATCAGGAATCCCAACTTCAAAACACCTCCTCCCCCTCATATTAGACAAAGAAATCAAATAAATCCAAGAAATGCTGAGGATTAATAGATAAGACCACCTTTTCGAGAGAAATTTGTAGATGATGAAGAAGAAGAGAATGATCCCATGGGAAATAAGATACACCATTTTGATGATATGGATTCTGAAATCCACCTCATAAAAGAAGAGCATAATATGATTGCTCAGGAAGATGAGTGTAATACCTTTGAGTTAGAGACATAGCAATACCGAAGAGGATATCAAAATATTGTGAATGACCTCTAAATAAATTTGAATTTGAGAAGTAGAGATGTAATTGTAAATAAAGGAAGGATTTCTCCAAATCAACCTTCTAGCAATCAATAGAATAAAGAAAAATAAAAGAAAAAAAGAGAACATTGTATAAAAAGTTCCATACAACAAAAAAGAAATACCAATAGAAAGTGATAGAACAATCTCCTCCTTTAGTTTGCAGAATAAAATATCTAAAATAAAAAATTTCCATCCCTTTCAATGAGTTGTTGAAGAAAAATGAATACAGAGAGAAGATCACTAGAATGGTCATAATTGATGGAGAATGCTAGCCCGATAAATTAGAGGACAGATGATGCCCCAACTATAGTTCTTGGTCCTAAAATAGAAGATACCGATGAAGGAGGTGTTCCACCTTTCTATGTTAGTCTAAATGTTCATGATACTATTTTACACAATGCTATGTTGGATTCTGGTGCCTCACATAACCTCATGCCAAGAGTGGTAGTCAAAAGTCTAGGATTGGAGATTTTAATGCCCTACAAAGATCTATTCTCTTTTGATTCCATAAAGGTTAAGTGTTTGGGGTTAATCAATGATTTGTTAGTTACTCTTGCGCAGATTCCTGCTAAGATTATTATTATGGATGTGGTAGTGGCTGAAATTCCTCCTAAGTTTGGTATGCTGTTATCCAGGTCGTGGGCTTCAAACCTTAAAGGCACCTTACAAATGGATATGTCACATGCAACAATCCCATTGTTTGGAGAGCATAGAACATTATACAGAGAAAAGCGATTGGCATATGTGGTAAGTATTGAAGAGAAAGCTGATAATCATCCCATAAATGCGGTTGATACTAATTTAAGGTCTTCTACTTTCAATAATGATTTTCATATTTAAGAAAATTTGCCTACTAAAGAGGACCCGCCAATAGAAACTGAATATAAGGAAGACAAGGAATTTTCTAAAAGATAGGAGGCCTTCAAACAGAAACAGAGAGAGGAAGGGGTATGGCCTATGTACTTTGATGGATAAATAAGTAAGGAGGGAGATGGACCAAGTTTTTAGATTATTTTTCGAGATAGAGATTTTAAAACTTTTTCTTTCGAATTGACATTTGAATGTACAAATAATGTAGTAGAATATGAATCTTTGTTGTTAGGATTAAATGCCTTGAAGGAATTAAAAGCAAATAGAATAGATATTTATTGAGTCTTAGAATTGGTTATAAATCAAGTGAATGGAAGTTATTAGACCAAGCATCCCAGAATGAGGGCTTACAAAAATGAAGTTTGGGATATGCTAGGAAATTTTTTTAATGAACATAGGGTGATGGTAATTCCTAGAATACAAAATAGGATAGCTGATTCTTTGGCCACTACTACTGGAAACTTTAAGATTCCCATCTATTCAAATAAAAAGTATAAAATCGAAGTTGTAAATAGACCTTCTATTCCTGAAAATTCTAAGTACTGGCACGTTTTTGAAGATGATTCGCAGATAACGAGATTCTTAGATATGTCAGACGAGTTTTCCAACACAACCCTTGATAGAGAAAATAAGAATTTGGAGATTGCTCAAGGAGATGAAGAGTTCATAGAAATAGATGAAGGATAGAAAAAATTGGAAAACATGATTGGAGGTAAGGATATTATTCAGCTCAAGAGTAATTTCATCCCCAGAGGCCTTATACCTTTAGAGAAGTTATTTGAACATAATGATGTAGCTAAAAACCTCAAAGTACAAGCTAGTGAGGATGATATTCAAGATGAAAAGATTGGAACTGAGGATTGTCCTAAAGTAATAAAACTTTCAAAATTTTTATCTGTAGATGAGAAGAAAAAATAGATTAAATTGATGAAGAAATATACTGATGTGTTTTCCTAGAGTTATGAAGATTTGAAAGAGTATGATACTTCTATTATACAACATATAATTCTAGTAAAACCAGGAGAAAAGCCTTGCAGGAAAAAACTCAGAAGGATTAATCCTATGTTGCTTCCTTTAATTGAGAAAGAAATCAAGAAACTATTCAATGCCAAAATCATATTTACACTCAGATTTTCAAAATGGTAGCTAATTTAGCACTTGTTAGGAAAAAGAATGGCAAAAGAAGATTGTGTGTGGATTTTAGGAATCTCAACAAAGTCTCTTTAAAGGATAATTTCCCCTTTCCCAAGATGGACCATATATTGCAAAAAGTTTTTGGTGTAGAAAGGATTTCTATAATGGATGGGTTCTCAGGGTAATAATTAATTAAAGGTTCATCCTGAAGATCAAGAAGAAACAAAATTTACTACTCTCTGGGGAACCTTTATGTATGCCAAGATGCCATTTGGGCTAATGAATGCATGGGAAAGTTTCCAAAGAGAAATGGACATTGCATTTGCTGAGGAGAAGGATAAATTTGTTGTGGTATACATGGATGACATAACAGTCTTTTCAAAATCTGCCAGGGACCATATCAAACATTTGGAAAAGGTATTTTTAAAATGAAGAAAATTTAGTATTTCCTTAAATCCCAGAAAATCTATTTTTGATATGACGGAAGGGAAAATTTTGGGCCATATCATTTCAAAGGATAGAATAAAATTTGATCCTCATAGGATGAAATCCATTTTGAAAGTTGATTTACCAAGGAATAAAAAAGAAATTCAATCATTCATTGGTCAAGTTAAATTTTTGATAAGATTCATTCCTAGTTTTGCATATATTTTGAGGAGTGTCACTAATATGATGAGAAAATATTATGATATCAAATGGACTATTGAAGCTAAGAAATATTTCACTGGAATTAAGAATGCAATAACATAAGCTCCAGTCTTGGCCAGTCCTGATTTTTAAAAGGATTTCGTTGTTTTCGCTTTTGCTTCTGATCATACTATAGATGGAGTGTTGTTACAGAAAAATCAATAGAATGTAGAAAACCAATTGCATTTTTGAGCAAGATATTGAGAGATGCAGAATTGAAGTATGATATAATGGAGAAACATGCTTGTGCATTTATTAAATCTTTGAAATATTTTTGGGTTTATATTCTTCATTCTCATATCATTGCTTATGTGCCTAACAATGTTGTGAAGAATATTCTCACTCGGCCTGATCCGGAAAGGAAAGAGCAAAATGGATCACATACTTGTTGGAATATGATTTGGATATCAAGCCTACCAAATTGGTGAAGGGACATGGATTGACCAAGTTGATGACTGATTCCAATTGTGAATCCTTACAATTGAATTTCCTGTCTAATATTTCAAGTGGGTTGGACTCAGGAATATAGGTAACCAAAGACTTCACTTTGTCTCCTTGGTATAGTGACCTTGTATATGTTTTGCAAAATTTACAAGCACCCCCATAATTGAGCAAAACCATAGCCAAATCTGTGAAGTTAAAGGTATCCAAATTCTGCATTCTGAAACAGTACCTGTATTGGAAGGACTCATAAGGTATTTTGTTAAATTGTTTATTGGAAAATGAAGCTCAACAGACTATGAAGGAATTTCATCAAGGGGTATGTGGAGGACATCATTCATGGAAGGTGTCTGCTAATAAAATCTCGAGAGTAGGTTTCTATTGGACCACTATGTTTTCTGATGTGTACAAGGAGGTTACAACTTGCCATGAGTGTCGAATTTTTGATGGTAAGAGAAAGTTGATGCCCTTACCTCTAAATCCAATTTCAGTAGAAGCACCATTTTAGCAATGGGGCTTAGATTTCATTGGAGAAATAAATCCAAATTATTCTGGTCAATATAAATGTATCCTAACTGCTACTGACTATTTCAATAAATAGATTGAAGAAATACCAACTAGAAGGGCCACAAATGCTGTTATTATTGATTTCCTGGAAAACAATATTCTGTCTAGATTTGGATGTCCTAAAAAACTTGTAACTGACAATGCACAAGCCTTGAAATCAAAGAAAATGATCATTTTTTCCACAAGTACCACATCATCCTGAATCATTCTACATCATATTACCCTCACAGAAATGGTCTTGCTGAATCATCAAATAAAAGTTTGGTAAGGATAATAAAGAAACTTATGGAAGAAAATAAAAGAGCATGGCACACCAAGCTGAAATATGCTTTATGGGTAGACAATATTAGTACTAAAAGAGCTATTGGCATGCCACCTTTTTCAGTTGGTGTATGGAACAGAAGTAATCTTTCCAATATCCTTGAGTTTACCAGTCACGAAGTTGTTGCAAGAGCAGGATGAAGAACCAAATAATATGCAGAGGAGAATAAATCAGATAATTGAGTTAAATGAGTTGAAAGAAAGAGCTTATGATAAGGTACAGGTCCATCAGGAAAATATGAGAAAGACTTTTGACAGGAGGGTAAAAGAAGAGCAATTCCAGGTTGGTGATTTGGTTTTGAAGCGGTATGCAAGAAAGTAGGACAAACATGGTAAGTTTGATAATTTATGGAAGAGTCCATAAATCATTGCTACATACATGGGAGATAACTCTTTTATTTTGCAAAACCAAAATGGGGTTCAACTAAATGGAGGCCATGTGAATGGAAGATTTTTGAAACATTATTTGTCATGATGATGAAGGAACTTTGTACATTAGTTGTATATATTTTATTTGATTGGAAGATGAGTACAGATGGAAAGTTGAAGGATTTGAAGCCAAAAGAGAAGGCCCTAAGATACTGAGGTTTGCGATTTTTTGTTTGTTTTATTTACAGAAAAAGAAAAAGAGAGTAGAGTTGCCATTTTATTTTTGAAGTAATAATTTGTACAGAGAATGGTATTGGCACTGGTTCGTGGGTTCTTTGCTACCTTATAGGGAGGAAAGCATCCCTATTTGGATCCAGCTATTAGCCTTGATTTTATTTATAGGTGAGAACAGGGGCTTAAATCCCAACAAGAGGTTTAAAACATTGAAGCTTTTCTAATGTGACCGTGGGTGGTATAATGGAGGCAAAATAAAGACTACATTTTTCATTTTTCTCACGAAACCATGAGATTAAATTTTAAAAGTGGCTAAAGGGATGAAATAGTGCTTTTGGTATAGGTTGAAGAAGTTTGACGATTAAGATATTTCGAGCGGAGAGATGTTTGACGATTAAGATATTTCGAGTGGAGAGATCAACGGTGACCAAGGAATCCATTAGCGAAAGTTGCAAGGTGAAAGAAAAAGTTGATGATTGGCGGAAATTTTAATGGTCAGACCAGATCTATGGTGGAAATAAAGGGTAAGGAAGATCGACGACGAATGTACAATCCGTCGAGGAAATATTCGCACCAAAAGAAAAGATAGACAATCAGCAAAAAATAAATGTAAGGGTTAAAGCGCTGATATAATAAATGAATCATGATGGAGGGATAAGCAGATCAATGGAAGATAAGCAACCCACTGGAGGAATATCCGCATCAGGAAAAAAGGTCAGTGAGAAGTGGAATGTAAAAGGTGGAGGTTAAAGTGGGTCTAATATTGATGGCCTAAGATGAGCGGTGGATTAGATATATGTCTGAGATGGGTTCCTCTCCCTCAATATGCATGGGAAATGAAGGAAGACAGACCCATTGGAATTTTTACCGCCTTCTGCATGGCGGGTGGAGAAGCATTCCGGTGGCAGAAAAGTGGTAGGAGAAAACCACTCCTCTCGACCCAGAAACCACCAATGTGGGAATATTATAAAGGAAAGGGGCATGTAATCTAAGGCTATCAGTTGTAATCTCTCTCTTATTTTATTAATGCAGTGAAAGTTCCTTTCCCATAACTCATATTGTGTATGAATCACTGGTTTTATTATCAAATTCCTTAGTCATTGATATAGGATTGTAGATCGCATTTGGTACTTTTAATCTTGTATGCTTTTGTGATGTGATTATTGTAGGCGAACCAGTGGAGATCTAGTATTCTAGAATAATGGTGCATTACACTGTATGGCAGGTGAAATTTCTATTCCAAGCATTAATCAATGCTAGGGAAAGTACTGTTTATTGTTGTAACTCATTTGTTCTAGTTGTGAAGGATTTCAAGCTAGGGAAACAACTTCTGTCCGTAGAAGGTGGGTATTTCCAGCAACAATAGCAATAGCACAACCAAGTACTGAAACAAATACTGAGGCCATTGTACAGGCTATGTCACGGGTTAGCCTAAGAGACAAAGATATAATGGGTTTAAAGAGTCAAAATCAGAACTTGGATGATGTAGTCAAAAAGAAAGAGGAAGAGAGGAAACTATTAGAGACTAAAAATAAAGAGTTGCTGGAGAAGAATGAAAAATTGATGAAGCAACTATCAGGGCAGTTACCAGTGCAAGGAGATAGACATATCCTTTGGGATATGATAATTTCATAGGCTACCAAGATCAAACCATATTTAAATTATACTCAGGTTAAAGAAATGGTGATTAATGTAGTCAAACAAAGTTGTACAACTGTGAAGGAAGCTTTGAACAAAAAACCAGTAAACATTGCCAGAAACACAATAAATTTCCTCAACACTCTATCTGAAGAGGAATTAAGAACAATGGGAATTAAGGATAGGATCTTAGTAATCGCATGGGCTAGAAAGGTTGTAGGAAAGCACCAAGATGTTGAAACTGTTCAAGCAAAGATTGATATAATGTTACATCAGATCAAAACTTTTAAAGGCTCATTTATATCACTGCTTCAGAAGGAATTTCCTTCTTTTTGGGAAGAAGATGAAAAACTTATTTCCCAATCTGAATATGAAGGATTGCTTGTTAAATCCAGATTAGATCACAAAAAATTTGAGGACATGACTCAGTCTTTGTCTGGGAAAGTTATAATTAACAAGTTGGCAGTGGACTTTCAGCTAATAAACACATTCAAAACAATTGGAGCTCAACTGTCACCTATCACTTATGTGGACCATGTGGAATTGAGAGTGATAGCAAAGGAGATGGCTATACTGGAGCTGCCGACCGAAGATCAGAGGAAGACCATAGAGAAAATTAGCAAGATGAAATACATATTACATCAGTGAATAATTTCATCTTAAGGCCCGAGTTATTTTGAAGACAAACATATTTAGAATAAGTTTATAAATTTCCCTAGTAGTTAAGGAGATTAGTTTGTTAAGAGTTAATTGACAGTTGTAATAAGACAATTACAAATGCCTATTTTTAGAATGTAGGTAGTTAGTAGCTCAAGGAGAAATCTTGATGTATTTAAGCATCATTTTGTAATGTAAGGAGGGTTGAAGCCCGTGAGAAAGAAATACCTTTTGTAATAGAGTTTCCAAATTAATACATATTGCAGATCCAAGCAAGTTTTTATCATATATTCTTATGTTGTTCTTATTACAGTCTGTATTTCCTTTCCTTATTGTGAGTGTATTTCCTGTTATCGTATTCATTTTGTTATCTTTCATGCTTGGATAAGTGTATATTGAATCATAATTCATATGTTTATGCTCTAGTTCTTTGATTTCAAGCATCCACAAAATGTTTTCTCTAAAGTTAATATTGGATTCATCTTTTGATGCCCATGTTAATGGACTGTTCCTTTTTCTTATTTACCACCCATAAATCAATTAACTGATTGTAAAAGGGTAATTATCCTGCCTCTGTGAAGAAATGGTTTTGGAAAGAACTGTTATTTAACTTGTGATTTTGACTCCATGTCCAATGTTATCCACTTGTTTCAACCATTACAATCCTTAAAAATTGTTTCTTTAAAATATATTTCTGGCCTTTGTGTTTATTTATTGAGAGATCCCTCTCTGGTGGGAAAGAAGCCAACTTTCCTCCTAAGGATTGGTTTGGTGGTTACATTGGACTTATCCTCCCATAACCAAGGATAAAATCTGAGTGATAACACTGGGACTTTGGAGGAAGTCATCCCCACCACTAAAGTAGTTCCTCTTCCTCACTAACAATTAGAAGTACCCCAAATCTCTCTTCATGATTTGAATGGTATTTCTTCTCGTTGGATGTTAAATTTGGTAAGTGACATCACCCACAAAAAGTTCATTTTCTTAATCAACAATGATAATTTCATTCATTGATGCATTGCCCAAGAAACAAACTACTATGTCCATGATGTTAACAACTTTCAAATTGTGATTGCTAATTGGGGATTTATGAATGTGGAGGTCGGTGTTAAAATGTGAAACTTCAAGTGGGTGATTATTCCTTGACAATTCACGTGTTTTCCTTTGAAATGGGTGGTTGTGATATTGTATTGGGAGCTAAATGGATGAGAATACGAGGCTCCATCACCATGGATTTCCTGGAATTATACATGATTTTTTGGAAGGGTGAGAATTCCTACATACTCAAAGGTCTCAAAGTAAGCTCTCAATAAATACTCAACTCCCACAATATAGAAAGATCCTTAAGAGGGGTCATTATAACATTATTTCACAATTCTATGTTATTCAAGCCTTTGATGATGCTTCTCATGCAATTCATCCAAATTTGTAGGTAGTCTTGGAAAAACACTAATATGTCTTTGAACTTCCTTAAGAATTGCCATCCTATAAGGTAGAGCATGATAATAGCATCCCACTACTACGAAGTAGCCTACCGTCCAATGTGTGGTTGTATCATCATCCTTTTTCCCAAAGAATGAAAGTGAAAATATTGGCCATGAGATATTGGATATGGGCATCATCGATCGTGCATCGATCCTAGTACCAGACCCTCCTCTTCTTTGATCATTGTGGTTCTTTAAAAATATGGCACTTGGTGCATGTGTCCTACTTTTGAGCTCTTAACAATTTAATAGTCAAAGATAAATTTCCCATTATAGTCATTTATGGTATCTTAGATGAGCTACATGGAGCTTAGTTATTCACACTCATGAAGGTCATTACAAGTTCTTGGTGATGTATTTTGGTTTTTACAATGTGGCTTCCACTTTCTAGAGCCTTGTGAACCACATATTTTGACCCCTTTTACGATATTTGGCACAATATTCTTTGATGACATTTTAGTTTGCAACAAAAATTTGGTATCACATATGACGCTTGTAGATAAGGTCTTACAACTTATCCACATTTGGCATGTTGATCCTCAAAAGTTTTAAATGTACCAAATTGTTGTTTTAGAAGTGGGATATTCAGGACACATTGTTAGTGGGGAGGGTGTTTCCATTGATCTTTAGAAATCGATGCAATGACAGATTGAAATCACCTCAAGGCCCTTAAAAGTATGGGTGTCTTTCTTGTCCTCACAAATTATTACATGAATTTTATTAAGAAATATGGTAAAATTGCAACTCTCCTCACCACCGTGCTTAAAAATAATACCTTTAGTTGGAATGAGGAGGTTGAACACGTTTTCAAGCTTTAAAAGATGTTATGTGTACTACACTAATACTTAACCTACTTGAATCCAATAAGCCTTTTGTTTTGGAATGTGACACCTAAGGAGAAATGATTGGGGCCATCTTAATACAAGACGTATGCCCAATATCCTTCACTCATAAGTAATTATGTGATATATCAACTTGGGGGAATCCAATTATGAGAAGGGAATTCTAGTAATTCTTCATGTAATTGATATGTGACACCTTACTTGATAAGGCACAATTTCTAGATTAAAGAAAACTATTGAAACTTGAAATATTTATTGGTATAGAGTTTGTCCTCCTCATAGCAACAAAAGTGGGTCACAAAAATGTTAGGCTATGACTATGGGGTGCATCCATGGAGGTGGGTTAGAATTTTTGGTAAGGCAATTTAGACAAAAACAAAAAAATGTACCTCGATCGAGGGTTTATAGAATGCTCGATCGAGGTAATTTTAAACCCTCAATCGAGATTTTGGTAAACCCTCGATCAAGGGTTCAAGATCTCGATCGAGGGTTAAAAAAATGCTCGATCGAGGGTTAAAGAAGACCTCGATCGAGCATTTCTAACCATTTATAAATAGGCAACAGACCCATCATTTAATTCACTTCATTTGTTGGATTGAAAAGGGTCATTTATATTCATTCATAGATATGGGTCGCAGAGTAATTGAGTCATAGATGTGATTATGGCTCCAATCATCACATCTATGACTCCAACTACTCCACGAGTAATATCTACACAAAAAATCTAGAGGAAGTGGCAGTAGTAATGCGTTTACTTGTTTTTCCTTCAAGGTATGTACTATTTCCCACAAGTATCATTCTTCTAGTCGAAATTATGTTTTATTAAATTTTATTATCATATAATTCTATGTTTGATTTTAATTGAATTTGAAGACCTTGTTCCCATGAACATTAAGAGATTTTAAAAACTTTGATTAAAGAAATTTTTGGGTGTCCATATTCGTGTGCACACACGAATATGGGAACTCAAATATTTTTTTAGTTAAAGTTTTTAAAAGCTTGATTAAGCTGTTAGCTTGATCGAGCTTTTCTCTAACCACACATAAACATTCAATATAGGTATTTACAAACACGTGTATTTCCATATGCATCATGTAAAGTTTCATTTAATGAAGTCTTCCAAAAGATTCTTGGACACCTTGTATTTTGAATCCCCACTTGAATTTGTGTCATTGAACATTTTCAAATCTCGTCGAAATAAGATGTAGTATCATGTTTAGTTTCCATACTTTTTGCTTTTCGGATCCCACAGTCTCCATAACACCTTTTCTTTTATTTATTTTCCTCCACTCTTAGAATTATGAAACACCGNATTCAATAATTTACTAGCAAGATTAACTGCAAATGTGTGGCACAATAACAATTTTGAAGAGTAAACAATGGACATTGATATAACCCAAGGAAATGAGGTCGTTTTTTTTTCATGCTCACATTTTCATCTCTCTAAAGGTACTAAAAAGACTTTGCTCCTTTGTATATAATTTTTAATTTTAAAAAACTACAATTATGTGATATGACTCAGAATTTAACACTAATTTTTGTCTTAATCATCCTGTTCTATTCTGCCTTGGGATTTGGGATTTAAATATCTGGCAGGAGGATCTATATCGTAGGTAGATCGTACTCTTGAGAATCTAGGTCAAGTGTGCACTCGACCTGGATTCTCAAAACTACGATCTACCTACGATATAGGTCCTCCGGCCAGATATTTAAAGCCCAGAGCCCAGGGCGGAATAGAACATGACGATTAAGATAAAAATTAGTGTTTTCAAAGTCATATCACATAATTGTAGTTTTTTAAAATTAAAAATTATATATGAAGGAGCAAAGTATTTTTAGTATTTAAAACCTTTCACTACATTTCTATAACTCTAATTCTGAAAAAATTAGGTTCAAGCAATTGTATACACATTGGATATATTGTTGATAGCAATCAAATGATGTTGAAATTCCCATTTCCCCTTTATTCTTGTGTAATTTTTCTTTTTACTTTTTATTCAAAATGTGTGCCAAAACAATTACTTAATGAACACTTATGCTTATGACTAGTTTTTTTTCCTAATGAGGTAGAGGTCTTTATTCTTGTCTAATTTTTCTTTTAAATTATCCAGTTAGGTCCTTGAAGCTCATTTCGAAAATGTCCTACATGGGCATAATCTTCTAGATACAAATTATGGTAGTTAGTGTCCATAAGATGTTGAGAACCAGGGGGCTAGGATTTATCTCCTCAATTTTTTGCACTAAATATAAACGTGGTGAGCGTGCATATAAAACCTTGGTAGTCATGTACAAAGTTTTTTTTGAGTGTTTAACTGTAGCTCGATCGAGGGTTTGTTAGACCCTCGATCGAGGGTTTAATGAACCCTTGATCGAGATTTCGTTAAAACCTCGATCAAGCTTCTGTTAAGACCTCAATCGAGGGATTTAATCACCTTGATCGAGCTTCAGACCTCGATCGAGGGCCTGAACAACAGAGAATTAGCCCTCTCACAGGAATCAATGTTTCTTTGTGTCTTTTAGGGGTCTAAACCCTGAGATGCATGGAACACAACTGAGGGGAGTTCATACCGATAGATTCATTCGAATCCTCTATCCATTGAGGTATCATGCATGCATTTTGGCATTCATATGGTTTTTTTTTAATTAGTTCTAAAACTTACACCTAGAAAACCTGACAACAACTTCGAAGCAACTCAAAGAAAAATCCGCAGTGTAAAAAATACACATCCAAAAATTTCTCAAAAATGCACAGCCCACACATCGACGTGTCCTCTTCAAAAGGGTATCTTTGGTTTTTCAATTTTTGAAAACAATGAAAAAAAAGATGGGATGGACACACATGTGTATAAAATGATGCTGAAATTAGATGTGGTCACTTTCGAAAAATAATAAATAATTGTATATTGCGAAATAAACTAACAAAAAAAATATGTAGACCACAGTGCATTTTGTGTAGATAATATAATATTGAATTATTGGGGTTGGACACGAGCCACTTATTAACTTCTTCAATTTTTTAAGGTCACACAGTTCATTAAATGCAAAATTTCACACATTAAATGACATCAAAATATTTTAAAAAAATATCATTGGGAAGCCAACATAATATTCTACAATTTGTTTTTTTACTACAAGTCGAAATTCACATGGCATATATGCGCTTCGAGGGCTTGTATCTAGCACATGAGTAAAAAATCAGGTTGTCATCACCAAATTTGGCCAAAAAGTGTTACCCACCTTCATGGAATCACCCTATGACATTATTTACAAGAAAGAAAAGGAAAATGTGGTCGTTCATGCTCTCTAGAAGAAGTATGATTATGACACTTTGTTTTTACCAGAAGAGATCGACCCTTGATTAGTTGAGGGGCCATGGGTGAGCCCCAGGAATGGAAACCGGGTCAACAAGTCCCCCCCACTGTTTTCACCAATGTGCCATTCCCATAATCATACTCAAAGGAAGTATGATTATGGCACTTGTATCTATTTTTCCTATATTTCCCAGTGAATGACTAGTTATAGGCTATACGTGAAGAATAGTTAATGGATGTCAAGATCATGCACACAATACACCAACTACAATATGACCCACAAGCACATACAAACTACATTGGACTCCACAACTAAATAATTTTTTTTAACTAAATTACATTCCTTTCCCACAATGAGTCATTCTTGGTTTCGTGAAACATATAAACGGATGAAGTGTTGATTCTTTTGGGAAGGCATGGAGACAGAAATTTGTGCCTTTGTGGCCGAATGTGAAAATTACCAACAATAGAAGGGGGAAACAACAAATCCTCCATGAAAATTATAACCCTTACTTATTATAACCATCATGTAGGATTCCATTTTTTGGATTTCAATGTGGGGTTACCAAAATTAGGCAACAAATTAGTGATGACGGTGGTTGTTGACCACCTTTCTTAATATGCCCACTTGTGTGCTTTGCAACACCTATTCAAGGCCTTCACAAATGGACAATATTTTTGAGCTTCATGGCATACCTAAATCTAGTATGATCATGAGCCCACTTTCACTAGTAATTTATGGTAGGAATTGTTTCGACTTCAAGGTACCTAATTGAATCTTAACACAACATATCACCCTTGAATATAGGGATAGATAGAAGCAATAAACAAATGTTTGGAAACTTATTTATGTTTCTTTGCTTAAAACTAGAGAAGCCAATGGGTCTAATGGTTACTGGTGGCTAAATGGTGGCACAACACTACCTATCATAGTGCTACTAAAATGACCTTTTTGAATTAATTTCTGGATAACCACCCTTGTCAATGTACTTACTAGGCCTCTTGAAGGCTCAAAAGTTCGACAAAATCATGATAACTTGTGCTGACATTCTTCATACCCTCAATAATTATTTGGTGTCTACGAAGAATTGCATGAAGTAATAAATCAATCAACATCACTCTGAACGCCATTTTTAAGAAGGGGATAAGGGGTCCTTGCATATTCAACTTTATAAGTAGACATCAATCAAAGAGAAGAACTGCCAAAAGTTAGCTCCTAAGTTTTATGTGTCTTTATATTCAAACATATAGACATTTGTCCAATGAGGTGTCACATAATGATAGGTGTCAATCAATATCAAACGGATATTTATAAGGGGTCCTGCTCTCCATTGTTTTCAACACAATCTTATCGCAACATTATCATGTTATAGCATTGCACACTTGCATTAAAGTTGACGAGCTATATCTATCCATAAGTTGAAGCGCTAGATCCATTGTCATTCGTCAAGATGGCGGATAAGAGCAAGCACTATGGCCACGATAAGAGCAAGTAACAATGTCTCTCTTTACTAGTGTTATTTGTACTCTCTTTCTTTGGTATCTGTACTGCACTAAATACTTGTCACTAATAATTTTACTGTTCTTTATTAAACTACTATATCTAGTGATTCACCTAAGCTTCATATTTGTGTATAAAAAATAGTATTGATATGGATTTAGCTTCATATTTGTGTATAAAAGTTAATGTTGTAGCAAGTAGCAATATATATGTGGAGAATACACCACATCATATGACGACTCTCTAGAGACTCTGTTATAACTAGATGTTGTTCTTAGTTTATTTGTCTTATTTTTCAAACATTGATTTACTATGACTTTACATTTTAAATTGGTTTTGAGTATTTTTAGTAATTAATACTTTTTGTTTGAGTTAATGCTTTTAATGATTTGGTTATTTCATTTTATTCGTTTTAAGGTTTTTTCTTTGGGCTTATTAGTTAATATATATATATATATTTAAGGTCTTAAAAACTTATAATAGAGTTTATTTCAAGTTTTAAATTTATGACTAACCTTCATTTTTAAGCCTTGGTTAAAAAATATTCCAAAAAGGATTCCTGTAGCAGCTCTATTTTTCTTGTTTTTGTCATTACCATTGAGAGCAAATTACGAGGTGACGGAAACAAATTCTAGAAAACCAAAAGATTTTTTGTACACAACAGACTCATTCACAAAAACCTCTCTCCGTTTTGCAACAATTGTTTTTCGTTTGAGAGATTCGAATTCATCTTTGTGGAATTCATCTTTGTGGCCTATTTTTCAGGGTTTGAAAATTTTAATAATTTACTGTTTTAGTCACAAATTTCCAGCCCAGATTCCGATAAATTTAAAGGGTTTTTTTTAAACACTAAGAGATTTTTTTGTTCTTCATGGACTCATTTAAAAAAACCTCTCTTAGTTTTTTGATAGGTGTCCCAGATCAAGAGATATGGAGGCGTCTTTGAGACCTAAATTTTCAGAAATTCGCCAAATTTCCTCAAATCTGATTTGCTATTTTTGGGTTAATTGTCTTTAAAGATTTTGAGTTGGCATGTAACTAATTGATGTAACTGTTTCAAATTTAGACCTAGAAGGTAGTTATGGAACTACTCTACCTTTGTGATGATAAAAGGAAGACAAACATACAGTTTGCAGGGTTCGAATTTTGACTCAAGGAGAGGCTTTTAAGCTGTGATATCTCAAGCTAGCGCTTATAACTTTTATGTAAGTTGATGATTGTTATTGATTATATATAAACTAATAAGCCTTTTTACCTGTCATGCTGTTTCATTTTTGATCTGGTTGATTGCTCAGTCTACAATTTCATTTCTTTTTTAAAGGGTTTATTCATGTAAAAGCTTGTAGCATGTGGGTGGAATTAGTATTTCATGTGTAATGTTTATGGCTTGTTGGGTTGTGTTTGATCCCCAGTTTATCAAACTTGTGCATGATTTAGTTCTGTATTAGCTTGTGAATGTTTATTACCTCTTTGCTGATGAAGTTTTAAACCATATACCAAAACCCTAAAAAACCAATTTCATTTTGTTTTCTTTTTGAGATTGTGTTAGCTTGTTTTTGTGGTAGTCTAGGAACAATTTCTAGCACAAACATCTTTGGTGCCATTCCCGGGGACGAAGCTGAAGTATATATTCCCTAGGATATCATTGTTCATTTCATTTTGAGAGGTGAACAAAGTCAAAAAATCTTTTAGACTACATTTTTTCATCGACGAATCCACGGAAGAAAGATTTGTTGGCCACTCCACCGATTTAAGATGTCAATGAGCATGGAAGCCATTGTGGCTGCGAGGTATGCTTTCTGTGATTTCTCAAATATTGTTGGTTTTCCACATCTATTGCTTTCTATAACTGAGTAGGGTGACTATCTTCCTAGATTCATAGGAAACAAGTATGAGAATCCTCATGAACACTTATTAAATTTTCATAAATGCATGCTTGAACATGATTTTTTTTCACGAGGATGTCTAATTCAATATGTTCATATTTTCTTTAGAAGAACATGCTCGTGAATGGTCTCAATCTCTTCCCGCTACTAGCATTCATTCTTTGAAGGAGTTTCATACTGTTTTTCATCATCATTATCAAATATTTTATCCGGCAGATCTTCTATTTGAAAATTGTTGTGAGGAATATGAATTGCATGATGAGATTGAAGATATAGATAGAGAAGAATTGGTCCCTCAGAATCTTTAGCAGTTCTCTAATGATCTTCAAGATGATAGGTTTTCCCATAAATATGAACTAGAAGTGAATAATGAAGAAGCTGAAGGTTCTTTTATTATCATTAATTCCGATTATTATAAACCTGAAGATTTGGTTTCTTTAGATACAAAACACAATGATGAGTTGTCTTTTGGTCAAATGCCAATGGAAATCAATAAGGGCAATCCCCAGCTTTCATATTTGCAGACAAAATGAAATTGCGCCAACCATGAAGAACTGGATTTGCAGAGATCATCTGTTTCCAAGGAGAAATGACAAGAGGACTTTCTTTCTCTTTATGTACCCTTTACTTCAAATCTAGATAAAAAAGATGATAATGGCGAGGAAGATCATGCTAATGTTTTTTCAAATCAGCCTTTTTATGATGAATATGAGGAAGACATTGAAGTTTTAGATCGGAAGTTTCAAGATCACTAGAAACCCATTGTAGGTGAATTATATTCCAATCTTTTTATTGAACAAGAAAAAGTTCTGAATTGCTTTGACTCTCAAATTGATAGCAACAAGACTGTAGATACTTTGAATATAATATTAGATGCAACTAATAGTCATGGCCGTGATAACTTTGTTGCTCAAAACCATTATGACAATATGCCAATTTTTTATGGATATAAAGAAATACTACAACCATTCTTTCAGTCCTCATTAGTTGAGCAACACTCTTCAGAAATTAGTCAGCTTGAGTTAGTGGAAGATATAAAACAGGATAACCTCAACAGAGTCGAAGACTTTATATATTGTTCTCTTATTGCATTATCTCATGGAGTATTGAGAATTGATGACACCCATTGCAGTCCATTCTTTTTGAACAACATGAAGGAATAATTTTGCATGAGTTTCATGATTCCGTGGCTTCTTGGATGGAGTTGTATTTTTCAAAGGTTTCTAATGCTCCAGCTTTTGGCATACTTCCTATCTTTAGTCATAAGTATCAGCTGCCTACATACTCTTTATTGCATTTATCACAAATTTTGTGGGTCTTCTCAAACAATAGCATGCATGGAATTATGATTCTTAGTCGAATGGTTTCTTGGATTCACTGGAAGTATGATTACACTTGATTGGGTTGTTTTCTCCAATTAGAAGTAAGAGTAAATAGCAAAATAAGCTCGCTATATGAGCATGTAGATTCTTTTCAGTATGCTGGTTTGTAGCAGTATTTTTTCATTTCATAGATATGTGTTCAGAGTTTGAGAAAGTTGCAGATATTTGGTAAATGACTCCATAGCCCAATGGAATTTTTGCAAAGTAATAGACAGGTTTAGTTGAGTGGGCAGAAGGCACTGATCTACAGGTTCTTGAAACCTCACTAGGAGGATTTCATCCCGCAGAAGGAGCCATATGTTATAACTAGATGTTGTTCTTAGTTTATTTGTCTTATTTTTCAAACATTGATTTACTATGACTTTACATTTTAAGTTGGTTTTGAGGATTTTTGGTAATTAGTACTTTTTGTTTGAGTTAATGCTTTTAATGATTTGGTTATTTCATTTTATTAGTTTTAAGGTTTTTTCTTTGGGTTTATTAGTTAATATATATATCTTTAAGGTCTTAAAAACTTATAATAAATTTTATTTCAAGTTTTAACTTTATGAATAACATTCATTTTTAAGCCTTGGTTAAAAAATATTCAAAAAATGATTCCTGTACTCTGTTTTTTTTTGTTTTTGTCATTATCATTGGGAGCAGATTACGAGGTGATGGAAATGAATTCTGGAAAAAAAAAGAGGTTTTTGTTCACAACAGAATCATTCACAAAAACCTCTCTCAGTTTTACAACAGATCTTATCATTTGAGAGATTCGAATTCATCTTTATGGCCTATGTCAGGCTTTAAAAAATTTAATAATTCACTGTTTTAGTCACAAATTTCCAACATGGACTTCGATCAATTTAAGGGGAATTTTTAAAAACCATGAGAGGTTTTTGTTCTTCATGGACTCATTTAAAAAAAACTCTCAGTTTTTTCACAGGTGTCCTGGATCAAGAGATATGGAGGCGTCTTTGAGACCCAAATTTTCAGAAATTCGCCAAATTTCCCAAATTCGATTTGCTATTTTTAGGTTATTTGTCTTTAAATATTTTGAGTTAGCATGTAACTAATTTATGTAAATGTTTCAAATTTTGACTTAGAAGGTAGTTATGGAACTACTTTACCTTTGTGATGATAAAAGGAAAACAAACATATAGTTTGTAGGGTTCGAATTTTGACTCAAGGAGAGACTTTTAAGCTGTGATATATCAAGCTAGCACTTATAACTCTTATGTAAATTGATGACTGTTATTGATTATATATAAACTGATAAGACTTTTTAACTACCATGCTGTTTCATTTCTGATCTGATTGATTGCTCAGTCTACAATTTCATTTCTTGTTTAAAGGTTTTATTCATGTAAATGCTTGTAGCATGTGGGTGGAATTAGTATTTCATGTGTAATGTTTATAGCTTATTGGGATGTGTTTGATCCCCAGTTTATCAAACTTGTGCATGATTCAGTTCTGTATTTGCTTGTGAATGTTTATTACCTCATTGCTAATGAATTTTTAAATCATAAACCAAAACCCCAAAAAACCAATTTCATTTTGTGTTTTTTTGAGATTGTGTTAACTTGTTCTTGTGGTAATCTAAGAACAATTTTTAGCACTAATAGACTCCATGTAAATAATGATCCTTCTCGATCGAAAACAATGGAGAGTAACGGTCATCATCGTCGGATATATACATAGGAAACTCTATGGATATCCGATTATAAAAAGGATATACTCACATGGGAAAATTTGTGATACCACTTCCAAATATAAAGATATGACTTATGAATTTCTTTGAAAACTTTGGAGTAGTAACTAACATAAGAAGATTGTGAATTTAGCTACGTTTCAAATATTTGAAGCGTGAATTCACCTCCATAATATTGATTTGATGCGTTGATCATGTGAATTCGTGATAACAAATAGTATCTGCACACGAGAAGATTGTGAATTTGACTACGTTTCAAATATTGAGAACACTGTAATATTTAGGCTGATGTTCTAAGTTGGTGATTAGTTTGAAGTAAAGGGTTGTGTAGGTCACTGATGTTCTAAGTTGGTGACTAGTTTGAAGTAAAGGGTTATGTAGGTCAGTACAGTTAGATATTGATATTGGATCATGTTATTGGTTATGACTAGAAAGAGCTTTGTAGTATTTATGATATTTAGGTTTTGGTGATTTAGGAGAATTTGTAATGATGAACTAGGTTTAGATTATGTTTTATTATTTTGATTAATTTCATATATATATATATATATATATTTTTGTTGAAAAATGAAAAACTATGTTTCAAATATTCAAAGCTTTAATTCATATCCTTATTATTAATTTGACCTGTGGATTATATGAATTTGTGAGAAATAAAATATGTTTATTTTGGAGAGGTAGAAGTTTTTGAGTATTAAAAGTTGTAAAAAAAAAGTGTTTTAAAAATTAAAAAAAGGTTTTAAAAATGTGACGAAAAAAATATTTATATGTATATAGGTGAGTGCAAGCTAATGATGGTCACTTTTGGCACGTTAGATGCAATAGAAAACAGAAAAATAAGGCATCCCTCAACTTAATTGGATTTTTTGAGATATTTACATGAAATATCTTGCTTTGAGTAAAATTGATGAAATATAGGAATCGAATCATGTTTCCAAATGTATAAGTTTTATGTATTGAAAATTTTCATAACTATGTCAAGTTTCATTTTTTCTAATTTTTATTTTTCAAGCAAATGATAAGGTATATGTTTTTGTGGATGCAGTCTTTAAGGGCCTAAATGATGGTTTAGGGATACACAAATGTGCAGGCATGCAGAGAACATATAACACTAGTGCAACACTATTTTTTGAAAATAAAATTAGTAATTTTTATTTATTTATTTTTATCTAAGTGATGATTCATCCAAAATGGCACGTCTTTTGTGGGTGCAACCTTTGAAGGTCTTAATGAAATAATCATAAAATGTGTTTTTTTATATAATGTAAAGGTTAGTGTCTTCTAGTGCACCATAAAATTTGTTTTTAAAATGATTAAGAATTGAAAAAGTTATAGAAAAAACACTAACAACATGTTTTTTGAGCTAAGGAGTTAGGACACAATAGAAATTGAAAAAGAAGAAGAAAATATAATATTTTTAAATAAAAATTACATATTTAGAATTCGCATAAAATATGCTATTTATGTTTAAGATTTCATTAAAAATGATTGTGTGCAACATATTATAACAAGTGCATAAACGACGACTTCTTCAAAAACTGGAAGAAATGCCCAATTAGCTATGGTTTATCATATAACATAGCACATGTTTGGTATTACCGAATCAAACTCCAAACCATATAGATAGGACTATTGGTGACATGCGAGCAAGTGAATTGGTATGGTTTAGACGCTACAAAACGAGAGCGTGGTATGTTTAAATTCAAATTACATTACCCGCCCTTATAGAATTGTAAAACACGTGCACGTTATAGAACTACAAAACACACGCGTGCTATAGAACTAAAAAACACGCACATGTTATAAAACTACAAAACGCGCGCACATTATAGAACTACAAAACCTGCATGCATTATGTAGTTCTATAAAGTGTGTGCACTATGTAGAGCAAAAACACTAGCACTTTATGCAAAAAATCAAACGTATGGTTAATAGTTGAGAGGGGGTGGGGAAGGGTCAAGGGCATATGAGGATGTTGGAAGTTCAAGTGGGGATGGTTAATAGTTGAGAGGGGGCGGCAAAGGGTCAAGGGTCTAGGAGGATGTTGTAAGTTCGAGTGAGTATGGTTAATAGTTGAGAGGGGGTGGGGAAGGGTCAAGGGCCTAGGAGGATGTTGTACTTGTTCAAGTGGAGAAATATGAAGGGAATGGGAACATGATGGGTTACATGGGTGAAGGGGAGCGGTGATTGAGAGCACTATTAGCAGGAGAAGAGGTGTTGAAGACGTATAGGGTTAGAAGTAGTACATGAGACATGAGTGACGAAGAGGATGAAGTGGGTGAAGGTTTGATGAGAGAGAGGATTTGTGAATGGAAAGGTGGATATGAGGATTAAAGGAGGAATATGGTGTGTTGGAGGGGGGAATTGAAGGGAGGGGAATGAGAGGTGATAAAACAAAGAATATGGGTCGTAATGAGGTATGGGTTGAGGAGAAGGGATAAGTTGAAAACATAAAGGAAGAGAGTATAATATATATAGAGAGATAATAATGTAGAGCGAGTGAGAGAGA
>LPNX010546292.1:146702-190139 GCA_001517045.1 Pseudotsuga menziesii | reverse complement strand
GGGGGGGGGGGGGGGGTTAGAGAGGTGGGGTGTTACAGACAAAGGGAGATAAAGGGGAAATAAGAGAGAGATATGTATGAAAGGAGAGAGGGGATGTAGAATGGGGTGATATAAATTGGGTCTTTGTTCATTGATCTATACATTTAAAAAGACCTGATATCTATCCATAAGCTTCATGATATAACAAAAACTACATATCATCAAAATCGTTGCCTATATTGGGATCCTCTTTGTGAATAACATCACACGCCCCCAACCTATAGGTCCTATCCCTTATCTATATCACAAATCTCAAATTTTATCCTCAAAGGAATTTAGTCAACAACCTACAATTTTGTTGAAACCTCCTAATCCAATCATTGAAAAAAGTAGAGAAAACATCCCATGCCTGATAAGTAATTTTACTTAACTAAAGTCATGACAAAGGAGTTAAAATACCAACACTACCAACATTTAGGTACATAGAGGGGTTGATGCGCTTGATTAAATATCAATCCCATACCCTCATACATGATATAATCCAAGGGAAACACTGAGATGCTAAAACCCTAAAAACTATTAACTCTATTCAATTTTGAATCGGATCTAAATTTCTACTTTTTGCATATGAAGTCCAATGAGGTTGGAACCACTCTCAAACGTCCTGAAATAATTAATGGTAATATAATTTTTTTTATCTAAAATGATAAATTTTTTGTTTGTTTGTAAGTAAGTACACATAGGGGATTTGAACTTGTGACCTTCCATTTACAACTTATCATCTCAATTAATCATTACCAATTGCTCTAATCTCGTGGATACAAGGATAGAAAATGAAATCTAAGGAGAATGCCACTTTTACTTTAAGAATGTGATATTTCCTTTTAATCTTAGTGGTGATTATAATGGTTTACTTCCATCTATAAATTAAAATATAGGGAACAATAACTTGTGCATGTTAATAACATACACACAATGCATTATTTTTTATATATGATCCTGTGTTTGTTACTAACACATATATGTTATTATGTTATATGTGTTTGTTATTAACACATATATGTTATTATCATGTGCACATTTCTAATTTCAAAAAAGTTTGGCATGAATAATTTTTTCCACCTACATTATCGATGAGTTGTTCGCTTTGGTTTTAGGTTCGAATTGTCAAACCTATCGTTTGGGCCTGCAACTAACAAAACTCATCCATTTTTTAATTTCCCTATTTCTCAACCTCAAATCTACATATGCTAGAACAATTTGTTGCTAATGAAATTGCATAAAATTATAGAGATTTATGTGCAGATTCCAAAATAGTGTTTTATATTTTATATTTATTTTAATTTGGGCATATGTCAAATTTCTAGAAAACATATGTTTGATTGTTTCTCCTATTTTCAAAATGAAAAGAACCCACTCAAGTATATACAAAGACCCACCTACACACTAAAAAAAGGTCCATTGATTGTGTTAATACCCTCATAGCGGAGCCTAACTCTCCACCTTGTCATTACATGGATTCACTGACTTTCGTAACACACACACACACACACACACACACACACACACACACACACACACAACACCAAAAATTATGGAAAAATATTGTCGCGCAAGAACTACCTATTTTTTTATAGCTCAAACGGGTAATATTTTTTAAGAAATAATTTCTAGGTATGAATTAGAAAATACCAAATCAACAAATTACACTCAGAGCAAAATTAAAACTTCGAGAAGAACAAAGAATGTAAAATTTCTTACAAATAGAAGAGATCACTCCCAGACAGATCACCACTCAATGCAACTCACTTTTAAGGAATAGGTTGAAATACGTTGGGTTCTCCATTGAAGTAGAGGTTTCCTTGCGATAGTAGGAAAGATTTATTTGCCAGAGAATATGCATTTTTATTTAATTCCCGCAGAATATGGAAAGAGGCAACAGTTTCAAACTCAATCAATAAATTTCGGATTCTCTGCAGAATTTTATTCAAGACTGAATTGTTAAAATGATCTTCTGAGTTTAACAATTTAATCAACAGCTCTGGATCTCCAAAAATTTGGATTGACTTATACCCGATCTCCTTTGCAATCTGGAACGCCTTAAGGAGGCGATAACTTTCTTCCTGGTCATTTGACCTTATTCCTAATACCCAGATGAAGGAGGATTCATTCAGTCTGTCAGGTGAAATAATCAGGCCCCCAGCTCCAGTGTTCCCAGGGTTCCCCTTGGACGCACCATCAAAGAAAATGGTAGCAGATGAGCATTTCTTCCACCAGGAAATAAAATCTTCTTCACATCAACTCACTCTCCATGAAGGAGAATACACTGGCTTGGAGAAAACCATCCTTCTAGAATCCATTGTGCAGGTACCCATCCATGATAAAGCCTCTGTTGGAAACGATGAAAGAGAAACCAAACTGCTTGCGTATTCCAATATGAAGGATTTATTTTTTCTTTCCACGATCAAGGGAGTCGACGACAGACTGTTGAAAATCTAGTTGTTCCTCGCTATCCATAGATTCCACCAAATGAATTTCAGGATAGATTTCCAGAGTTTGATCCATTCAGAGCTTTTATTTCTTGTTTCTGATATTCGATCTTTCCAGGAGATGAACAAAGAGACCACCGAAGATTGGGAAGGAGCAGAAGTAGTCATTCCATTGAGGATCAACTCCCACATTGAATGGTAAAAAATACATTGAATGAAAATCTGATCTGATGTTTAAACTGTAGAGTTGTAGAAGCAACATCTAAAGGGTCCATGGAACCCGCCCTTGATCATATTTTTCCCTGTGAGCACCGTTTTGTGCATAAGCATCTATGTGAAGAAGTTCACCTTGGGAAGACTGTATGAAGACCAAACAGATTTCTAGAGCATAGGGGATACACATGAGACAAGGGAAATTTGTAATTCAGAGAAACCTTGTGCACCTGAGTATTTTCCAGATTGTCACCAGCCCCATTTATCTTTATAAGAGTAGTGACCAGGTGCAAGTCTTGATAAAGATGTAATCAACAAATTCTGTTGGTAGAGAAGATGCTCCGGGATCTCAGGAAAAGACCATCCAACCCAATTCCCAACGCTGTCCCAAATACAAATGTATGTTAGTCGAAGAGGTCCTTTATTGGTTAACCATGCCTTGATCTCATTGAGCGAGATGTAAGAGGAAAGAGGAGGGTTACCTAAGATATTTTCATCCCACAATAAAGTCCTCTTCCCGTTTCTAGGGATTCTATATAGCTAATGGTGAACACTATCTATTCATCTTCTACATAAATTCCAGATTGCTGTGCCTGTAGGGGTGTTTGCAGTTTTTAAGTTTCTTAGAGAACCACCCTTTAGATATTTCATCTAGAAGATCTTGCTTACCTGATGGTTTTTATCTGCATACAACTGCTAGATGAGCTTACCTCCCAATGCCAGATTTTCCAATTCTAGATCTCGAATTTGCAAACCACCTTTCGAAGTTGGTCTTTTGAGAATATCCCAAATTACCAAATGCATCTTTTTCAGATTTCCTTTGCCACCCTCCAAAAGAATTTCCTGAAGAAGTTTGGACATCTGGTCCGAGATGGACTTGGGAGCTAGAAGAAGAGAGGACTAGAAGATAGGGAGGACTGAAAGGATCATCTTAATCAAAATCAATTTACCAGCCTTTGTTAACCATTGGCCACCCCAGGATACTATTTTTGCTTTAAGTTTATTGATCACTTCCAGCCACAACGAAGGAGATCTAGGTCCCAAGGTTAAAGGAAGTCCCAAATAGATGATATTATCCCACTTATCAAAACCAGGAAATCCCAAGGATTGGGCTATTTTGAGAATATTCAGATGGTTTACATTCCAACCATAAGCTTCACTCTTACTTTTGTTAATCAGATCTCCTGAAGTTATATAGAAATTTTGTAATATTTTGTTGAAGGCTCGAGCAATAATTAAGGATGTCCCTCCCAATAGGAAAGAATCATCAAGAAAAAAGGGCGTGGTTTATAGGATCCACACCTCTTTCTATCTTAATTACAGGGAGAGAACCTGCAACCAATTCTACTAAAATATTTCTACTTGAAGATTCAACCGTCAAAATATAAAGGAAAGGTGACAGAGGGCACCCTTGTTGAAGACCTCTTGAAGCTTGGAAGAATTCCGTTGGTCTTCTATTAATGAGAGGTGCTATCGAGGGCCTATATGTGCAAGCTTTTATCAATTGAACAAAATCTGCACTAAATCCAAAAGAGAAAAGAACTTCGTAGAGAAAGGACAGCTTGACGCGATCAAAGGAATTTTTCATATCCAACTTGATGAGCATGCCTTTATCCTTCCTTTGAAACATGGAATGGAGGGCTTCCTGCACTTGAATCACATTATCAATCAAGTGTCTTCCTTTCACAAACCCCCCCTGGAGAGGAGAAATTAAAGTTCCTTACGAAGGCTTTCGTCTATTGGATAAGAGTTTGGCCATGATTTTGTAAGAAGCATTATAGAGCGAGATGGGTCGAAACCTTTCAAAAGATGCTAGATAAAATTCCTTAGGAATTAAGGAAAGGAAAGTATAATTTGTGCTCCCTTGCACTTTGGATTTTTTAAGAAAGGCTGAAATCATACGGAAGAGGTCTGATTTAATAATATTCCACCAAACTCTATAAAAATGTATAGAAAATCCATCAAGCCCGAGGGATTTATCTGGATCCATAGCCCATATAACATCCACAATTTGTTTTTTAGTGAAAGGTTTTACTAATCCAATGTTAACCTCAGGACTGACCAAAGAGGGTATGTTGGATAAAAATTCAGCATTCACAATGTCATCAGAGATACCGTTCTTATGGAACAATTGTTGGAAGTGCGTTTTAACAGCCTGCTGTAATTGCAATTGTCCTTTAATGCCTTCTCCTTCACTTGTACAAATTTTCGAGATATAATTTCTGGAGAGTCTAGATCTGCATTGCCTGTGGAAGAAGGTTGAGTTTTTATCACCAGCATGCAACCAGAGGCTACAAAACTTGAGACATAGTTGTTCTTCTTCCTGGAAAAATGAAAGAAATGTATTATTCTGTGCGACTTGCGTATTCACCAATTATGGTTTAAAAATATAGGAATCTTCCATACTAAGCTGAAGCTTAGCTAAAGCATGCATTGACGCTTCCCTACTTCTCAACGGATTTGTGAGAGGAGCTTTAATCCAATTTTTCAAATTGCATTTAGTGTGCTTAAGTTTTTGTTCCCATACAAAGTTGGGGGGGCCTTCAACAAATTGGGACCAAACTTGTGAGACTGTTTCCCAGAATCCCTCCCTCTCGATCCAAAGGGGATTGAACCAAAACGGAATAGGTCCTAGATTTTCCTCTTCTTCAAGAAACAAGGAGATAGGGTGATGATCAAAAGTAAGCTTTGGCATAATTTTGGAAGAGATTATCATGTTTCCATCCATCAAAGAGATTTGAACTAGAAATCTGTTAAGCATAGCATAAATTCTAGTTGCCCCTACACTATTATTGGTCTAGGTGAAGCACCCTTTCTTGGGTTTGAAATCGAGAAGGTCTCTGATCCAGATGGAGATCGATGGCCACCCACCTATTCCACTGGCTCAAAATAATTGTCCATTGTGGCAGTTTCCTAGTTATTTTTCTACAGTTTTTCTAGTTCCAAACTTCTGGGGCCGTTTTGAGGCCCTAAACGACGTTTTTTGGTGATTTGGGGGCCAAATGGTTGCCGTTAACATGAATTTATTTGAACAAAAGTTGTAAATATTAGATATACCTTTCCAACGAGCTATCGAACGCCCAAATCGAAGATCGTATGTAAAAGTTATGACCCCGAGAAGTTGACTGTTCAACTTACCACCTTGGGGCCACAAACTTTATGACGGTTCAACTTCTAGGGTTACGTTTTGGAATTTTGGGGTTATCAACCTCATTATTATTATAAATCGGCCCCTTTGGCCTCATTTTGTATTCAGCTTGGCATGGATGAGCGTAGCAGCCACATCTATTCTCAAAGATAGCTACCACTATTCTAGCAATTGTATTACAGTCTGTTCTATTTCCACCATTTAATAGAATATGTGTTTACTGTATCTCTGTTATCTTTGTAAAATGTTTGTGATTATGATTCTGTATATGTTCTTTCATTTCGTTCACACATAAATCCGGATCAGTGGTATCAGAGCAATATGCTCTTTGATTGTTTCTCGGCGCATGTCCCCGACGAGGTCCGAGTATAGAGAGTTTGGTCTCGAACTAGTTTCACTTGATCATTCTCGCTGTCCCAAACGACCTCCCATGGTAGAAGAAAAGAGAGACGATGGAGTAGGATATCCTATCAATTCATTGCTTGAGGAATCCCTTGAGCGACAGAGGAATGAGATGATGGATAGTTTCGCCCAAATCCTTCTACGAATGCCAGCAGCGGCAAGTGCATCTTCAACGAGCAGCTGGTTCGGGGATGCAACTCCCTTCAAGGTACAAGTTAACTTTGATATTCCTTTATTTGAAGGAAAAATTGATGCAGTTGCCCTAGATAATTGGTTGAATGTTCTAGAAGGGTATTTCTCTGTCCACAATTTTTTCGACAGAGAAAAGATCACCTTTGCGCTCCTTGAGGCAGTCCCCCATGTCCAAAATTGGTGGGGTACTTATTGTGAGCAAAACTCATTAGACAAGTCTTGAATGTTTGAAATAAATCCCACTTGGGCCTCTTTCATAGATGCCATCGGGGAAAAATATTACCCTATGGGAAACTATGATGATCGGTACACAAAATGGACCATTCTGCGGCAAGAAAGGGACCAGACGGTGTCGGAGTACACCAATAAATTTCATACCCTATGTACAAAGATGAGTATCAAGGACTCTGTGTGGCACCTGATTCTGAAATATCGTAGTGGTCTATATTGGTACATCCAAACTGATATGGACTTCCTCGACATATCTTCACTTGGATCTGCCTATCGGTATGCTGTCAAAATCGAGGAGAAATTTCGACGTAAGAACAAGCGAGACTTTGGACCTGCGAATCCACTGTAGAAGTAAGGCAAGGGAAACCCTGACCACATAACACAGTAAAATAAAATGACAAACAGTCCCCGCCACAAGCAAAGAAGGGGGATGGAAATACAAAGAAGGACACTGGTAAGTGGTGTGAATTTCATAAAATCCCTGGGCACAACACTGATAAATGTCGCTCAAAGCAGTCATTAGTAGCCGGAATCAAATCTTCAGAATCAGATCCTGATTCTGATTCCGAACCCAATGCTACAACCGCATACAATGGGAGGCAGATCATTGATGCAGACCCCATTGCCACTGTTGCTACCACACAGATTCGGCTAGAGGATCGTGAAGAGTCAGAGACAGAGGAGCGCCTCTTCCACTCGCAGATGTGGGTGAAGGGAATTCCTCTACATTTTGTTGTTGACAATGCCATCCAAAAGAACCTGATCTTAGCAGAAGTCGTCAAGAGATTGGAGCTTCCAAGAAGGCCACACCGGCAACCCTACAACATCGGTTGGCTAAGCCAAGGACGAGGTATCCACATTACTCAACAATGCCTCCTACCATATGGCATCAAGCCTTTCAAGATGAGGTACTGTGTGATGTGGCCCCAGTTGAAGTCTGTGATGTTCTTTTAGGACAACCATATATGTGGAAGCGACATGCTGTATATGAGTCACAACCTTGCAGCGTCATTGTTACTTTGGGAGGAAAACTCTATCGAATACCAAAGACCATTGCACCTAACAAAATATCGCAAGGTAGGAAGATAAGTTCCCACATCAGAAAATTATTCCTCTTCACAATTGTGTCTGAAGGAGAACATAAGATCACGGAGACCTCCACACCCTCTACACAGGGTGTCTTTGCTCATCAGACACAAGAAGAAGACAGAGCCATTGTTTCCTCATCTATTTGAGTACCTCTATGAGGCAAGTCCACGCATTCAAGGTGATCATCCAGAAACAAATAATCCATACAACAATTACAACCCTCTTGGGATGTCAAAGAAAGGAAGCGTCTTCACTTCAGCAAATGTCGCACCAGGAGATCAACTCAACACACAGTTTGAGAGATGATACGGGATTTGAAGCAATGGAAACCATTGCTTCCTAAGGAGGGAGGATTGATCCAGATGGAGATCGGTGGCCACCCACCTATTCCATTGGCTCAAAACAATTGTCCATTGTGGCAGTTTCCTAGTTATTTTTCTACAGTTTTTTAGGTCCCAAACTTTTGGGGCCGTTTTGAGGCCATAAAAGACGTTTTTTGGCGATTCGGGGGCCAAATGGTTTTCATCAGCATTTAATATACCAAAAGTTGTAAATCTTAGATAGACCTTTCCAACGAGCTAACGAACGCCCAAATCGGAGATCATATGCAAAAGTTATGACCCCAGGAAGTTGACTGTTCAACTTACCACCTTGGGGCCGCAAACTTTATGACGGTTCATCTTCTAGGGTTACGTTTTGGAATTTTGGGGTTCTCACCCTCATTATTATTATAAATAGGCCCCTTTGGCCTCATTTTGCATTCAACTTGGCACAGATGAGCGTAACAGCCACATCTCTTCTCAGAGATAGCTACCACCATTCTAGCAATTGTATTACAGTCTGTTCTATTTCCGCCATTTAATACAATATGTGTTTACTGCATCTCTATTATCTTTGCAAAATGTCTGTGATTATGATTCTGTATTTGTTCACACATAAATCCGGATCAGTCTCTAGCATGAATTAGCGACTCCACGACCTCGTGAAGTGGATCCTTTCCACGAATAACTCCTTTTTTCTCCTTAGGGTCTAAAATAATATTGAGATCCCTTTCCATTGTAATGTTTATGGAAGAATGGATATCCATAAAATATGACAGAGTTTTCCCATAGAATTTTTTCTCTATAAAGTTAATAGCATTTACATACCAAACCCAGGGCCTAATGCGAACATATGCATTATGATTTAGAAAAAAAGACAACATTCCAATCTTAGGAGAACACCATTTTCTTGGAGTTATAGTAATTTCTCATAAATAAAAGTTATATATTCTCAAAAGAAACTCAATTTTCTACATTCCATCCCTTTACTTTGTGTTCTAAAAAATTGTCCAAATACCTCTAATATTTATCTTTAGTGGTTAGATTTATGTTTTTCTAGGTTTTCATTGCTAATAACATGTCATACTTGGGTAGCATTACCTTGCACTAGACCAATCATAAAGTCATTTAGCTACTCGTGTGTAAGGTGCCACAATGTCTTCTATTGCTTCCATAAATACCTCAAGGTTTGGATAACTAATACCATCCCACCTCGATGGAGGCGTGTCATCTCAAAATAATTGTACATGCAAAAAACAAAAGTTAGATAGAAATAATTTAAGCTATGTTTATATAATAATTGTCATTTGTATCTTTGAGATCAAGAAGGGGCCTATTAATCCTCCGAGCCCATTAAAATTCAACAAACTGTGGCTTCAGGATGAGACTTTCAAAAATCTCTTCCACACTTATTGGAATTCAATCGCAGGGGAAGATGACAGATCGGCCGCCATACAGTTTGCAGACAATATTAAACTTATTAAAGTAAAAATCAAAGAATGGGCTGCTGAAAAGAAACGGAGAGATGATGCTGACCTGAAGTTTTTAGAAGCAGAACTATTGAGGATTTACGAAGGGAATGGAGGGGGTTTTGCTACGCAGGAGTCAAAGGAGGTTTTGTCAAGGCTGGAGGGGAGACGAATTACTTTGCTGATGGAAAAAGAAGAAACCTGGAGACTCAAAAGTAGGGCAATCTGGCTAGAATGTGGGGATGATAACACCAAATTTTTCCATGCATATGCCAGAGGAAGGAGGGTGGCAAATACCATTTGGAGTCTTCAGGATGAGGAGGGAAATACACACGTTTCTTTTGAAGATAAGGCCACCTGCGGGGTAAATCACTTTCAACGGTTGTTCAAAGCCCCCCCTCATGCTACAATTGAGGAGGTAATTAGATTGGCTCAGATGTTCCCACGTTTTGTGGCTGAGGAAGACAATGGGGACCTTATGAAGGAAGTATCGGAAGATGAACTCAAAGAGGTGTTGGGCAATTTCCAGAAAGATAAAAGCCCAGGGCCTGATGGTTGGTCAATGGACTTTTTTCTGGACCTCTTTGACATCTTGGGGAGGGATCTTTTGCAGGTGATTGAAGATTCAAGGTCGTCTGGCTGGATCCCGGCAAGTTTTAACTCTACTTTTATAGCGCTAATTCCAAAGTCTGATAATGCTTCCTCCCTCAACGAGTTCAGGCCAATTTCATTGTGCAACTGCGTCTACAAGATTATTGCCAAAGTAATCGCTAAAAGACTGAAAGTTATCCTTTCAGCACAAATCTCAGACGAAGAATTTGGGTTTTTGGAAGGGAGACAGATCCACGAGGCTATAGGGGTAGCGCAGGAGGGTCTTCACAGTTTAAAGACTAGGAGACTGAAGGGGGCCATCCTCAAAATCGATCTCTCTAAGGCGTATCACAGAGTAAGCTGGTTATACTTGAGGTTACTTCTAACCCACGTTGGCTTCGGTATCACTTTTATTAGATGGATTATGTCCTGTATAACAACTGTTTCCTTTTCTGTTTTGATCAATGGGGCGGCTACCCCCTTTTTTCATGCTGAGAGAGGACTTAGACAAGGCTGTCCCTTGTCTCCAATCCTCTTCCTTCTGGTGGCTGAAGGATTAAGCAGGGCGATTAGAATAGCCAGAGCTGCTGGGCAATTCTCCGAAATTCAACTAGCTCCAAATCTAGTTATTACACATCTACTTTTTGTAGATGACGTACTCATTTTTTGCTCCGGTACTAGAGGTGATACTCGTGCTCTGCAGGGTATTCTGGAACTTTTTGCAAAGGCTACTGGCATGGAAATCAACTTTGGCAAATCTTCTCTAACTACTCATTTGCTCAGACCGGAAGAGGAGGCAGAACTATCAAGAATCTTTCCTTTCAACACGGCTGGTTTGGATGATGGGCTACATTACCTCGGATTCTCTCTGAAGGCTAACTTGTATCAGAAACAAAATTGGTACTGGTTGGTTGGGAAGGTTGAAAAACGTTTAATGGTTTGGAGTCACAAGTGGCTCTCTCGCGCTGGAAGATTAGTACTCGTTAAAACTGTGCTGGAGGCAATTCCGGTGTATTGGATGTCTCTTTCCTGTATTCCGAAAGGGATTCTTGAAAGAATAAGGAGAATATGTTTCAGATTTTTGTGGAGTGGAAAAAGGGAAGAACAGACCACCCCTTGGGTTAACTGGAAAAGAATTGCAGTTCCAAAAGGACTTGGAGGCTGGGGTCTAAAGGACATCTTTTTATTTTCAAAAGCATTAGCTGCTAAGGGAGGATGGAGGCTTTTGAAGTCCAATAGTTTGTGGTCAAGGGTGATAAAGCAGAAATATTTGCCTAATGGATAAGGAATCCCAGAAAAACTCATCTAGGCGGCTCTGTGATTTGGAAGGCGATTGTAAAGTCATTTCATCTGATTGAGGATAATCTCGCTTGGGATGTAGGAAATGGGGAAAGTGTTTTGATTGGGAAGGATCCTTGGCTGGGCTGCACCAACCAACATCTTCTCCCTGCTGATATCATTGAGGATTTAAGACACAGAGGGATCTCTACCCTGAACCACCTTGCTGATCCAAGGCCAGATGCACCATGGGCTCAATCTTGGAGAAGGGCGAACTCTCTTGGTTTAGGGGCCAGGGAGACAGCTTTTGTTGAAATCTACTTAAGGGATTTGATTCGGGCACATATTATTCTCACAGATCAAGAAGACACGCTGGTTTGGAAAGCTGCTCCTGGGGGTTCTTATACACCAAGAGCTGGGTATTTACTACTGAGTGCTGGGGTTGAACTAAGAGATGTGGCATGGTGGTGGAGTCCCCTGTGGAAACTGAAATGCCCTGCTAAAACAAAGCTATTTATGTGGTGCGTTTTAAACAACACAGCTCCAACCTGGGACGTGCTCCAGAAGAGGACTTTTCAAGGGCCTGGCTGGTGCGTATTGTGCAAAAGGGCGTTAGAAACAAACTATCATTTATTTGATACTTGCTGCTTCACAATCGAAGTCTGGAGGGTGGTTTCCACCTTGACAGGTTTTCCATGCCAGTGGGAAGGGGACTCGATTGGTGCAGCGTGGGACTCTTGGTGGCGCAGGTCACCACAAAAAAATTTAAAATTGCTACCACTGCTGGTAATATGGGGGATTTGGATGGCTCGTAATAAAGCCATTTTCAAGGATTCTCCTAGTACTCCGGCTATCACAGGGGCACAGTCTGTGGGTTTTTATAACTCGTTCCCGGAGCATATAAGGGCTGCTAGAGAGCGTAGAATTTTAGAAGTGGAGATAGACAAAACTTTTCCTTGGGCATTTTTTGACGGGGCTGCACAAAACAATCTATGTGGAGGAGGAGCAGTCCTGTTTATATCTGAGTCACACTACTTCTCTTTATCTATGGGCCTCGGGGGGGGGGCACTAATAATTCAGCTGAGTTAATGAGCCTCAAATTACTCCTGATGTTTGCATTAGAAAAAGGATGTACAGATTTAAACTTTCTGGGCGATTCAATGAATGTTGTAAATTGGATAAATCATACCCAGGAATGTAGGCAGTTGCGGCTTGTTCATATTCTCTTTTCTATCAGGCAGCTCCTTTTCCGTTTTAACTCCTATACATGCAGGCATGTATACAGGGAAAACAACACGGAAGCGGACAAAGCTTCCAAGGAAGGGCTCCGGTTGGCAGAAGGAACATGGGTGGTGAAAGAATTTACAAATGGAAGACAACAGGCTTATTACCACAGGCCGTTTATTGAACAATCTTGATGTCTACAGGATGGCGTTCAGGTTTTTAGAACTATACTATGCAGAGTTTTAACGGGCTCTTCACATTTTGCTTTTAAAAGATATTTGATGATCTTGGAATGAACACGAGAGGTCTGCAACGAACACCTCTCAAATTTTTAATGCACACTTTCAAACATTTCCAGATTATTGCTGCGCTTCAGCAATAATTAAACTGTGTATGTAATTTTATACTAGATTTCATGAACCGTTGGAAAGAAACAGCGAAGTAAGTTGGAAAGAAACAGCTAAGTACACTTATAGGTACAGCATATGTAAATGCTCTGTTTGTTTTTGCTAAAGTAGACCTTACAGGCCCTTCATATGAACCAGTTTTTGGTTGCTTGGATTCACACTTCAGTGAATATTTTGAATGTAATTTTGATCTCGAAAGATGAATAAAATTACGCTTTTTTTTCTTTGAAAAAAAAAAAAATAATTGTCATTTGTACAATTAAATATATAATAAATGATTTACCATCGTTTACAAATCATACGAACCTCATCCAAATATCTGTCACACATAGGATCCTCCATCAGACCATGGCAAATATGCTCGCAGTGAGTGTATCGATGCAACAATGATCGACTATGTGAAGAATCCCTTGCCTGATTGCGTGTCATACAAGGTCCATCCTTAGTGGGGCTTGAAGGACTTGCACCTAAGGGTCTTCTATACTTGCAAATGGCTAATGTTCATATGATTCCACAAATGCATTGTGCCACGATACACTACATGTAAGACGTGGTATGGTAGTGTGGATGTTAACCACGCGATCTAATAGCTGAGGTGTCTCTGTGGGGGAGGGCGGTTAGGCGTACACCCAAGAGAAGGTGTTCCTCTCATTGGATTATTCCTAGCTATTGGTGAATTCTTGGAAAAGTTAAGACCAGGCCCCTAAAACTCACCAATGTCAAAATAGTCACATGGAGATCCAACATGAACTCAACATATAGTTTCAAAAGAAAATATAAAGGAACCTCCCTATTATTGCAACGATATTTGTAAAAAACCATGAACCAATGATTCATCCAATTTTGTTTCCATGGATCATATGTGCACCAATCCATGCAAAGGCTCATGTTGTGTAGATCAAGGGGTTGGTCAGTTCTGCGATCAATGAAAAATCCAATAATCATTTGTTTTGTAATTTTCAAATATTTGATTTGTTATTTCTAAGACCAGTGGAATGGAACTGTCTCATCTTAGCCCTATATTCATATATGCTTAACAATTGACCATGGGAATGGTCAACAAAGGAAATGATTCTATTAAGGGATGTGGCTAATGAAAGTATTGATGGCTCCCTTGTGGGTCTGAGATATTGGACCAAGTTTCTCAGTTGATCTAAAACTTTGTTAATTTAGGTTTTTCGTGTTAGGGTTCTCATCATGATTGATTTTTGTTTATGGATTTGGTTCGGGTTTTTTTTGACATTGTAATGAAAGACAAATAATCTGCATGTAAAACAATATGTATATATTTTTAAATTCTAATTCTTTTAAAATTGTGTTTTTTATTAAATCACAAACATATGAAAGAAAAAAAAAGAAAAAGTTGAAGGAATACTTGGATGGATGAGTGGCAATGTTCCCTTGAGAAGTTAGATTGGTGAAGACGAACTCACGTTGTGAATGGAAATGATTAATTGCCGCTGGAAATGGTGAGAATAAGGCCCATGGGACCCTTTTTTTACATATAGAGAGGACCATGCACATGTTTTTGAAATTCACACACATTCCTATCCACGTGTTTGTCTTGTGTGGAGGTTGGACAATTTCCAAACCATGAATGTGCACACATTCTTGTTAATGTGCGTACGTTTATAAAATTAAGTGGACGCACGTTCCTATTGCAACCGAATTGGCCATCAAATTAGTGCAAGCATCCTATTACAATGCTATCCAATGTGGCCACAACTTATTGTAATATAAAATATATTCATTACTCTAGAAAAAAATAAGTAAATAACACTTGAAAAACATTAATTAAGAGTTTAGAGAACAATAAAATATATAATTGAGGACTTCCTAATATAACTTTAAATTGTGCTGGAAGAAATAGAGTTTGATTTGGAAACAACTATTTTGGAAGAGTGTTGACAACATTCTCACCAAGCCATACCTAGACACACTTTCCAAATCTTATGTATTGCAATTTTGATGCTCAGTTTGTTTCTTTTCCTCGAGACAAATGTTTCATTTGTCCTTTAACGACTTAAGAGTATGAATTGTAACTCATGATAAAATGAAAATGGGGCCACAAATCAATGTGTTCCCATTGGACTTTTCTACATGGATTAGCATTAGGGATTTTGATATCCCACTAGTTTCACCACTTGAAAAGTGTTTCTAAGGAGGAAGAAAACTAGGGTTTTTCCTAGTAGAAGCCATTGTTCAAAATGCTTTTGAAGGGCAAAATTGTAAATGTATTCCCTAAATTGCATGGACACCATTATTACCTAGGTCATGCTCAAACACACCTATGGAAGCTTATAGACCATAATATTGATGCTTGATGTTTTTATTTGTTTTGGGGCTAATGTTTCCTTTATCCCTAAATGGTTGTGTGTCACAAGTTACAATTTAGGATAAAAGGAAATTTTTGATGCATCAAGGTGTCGTTAGTTACATTACAACAAAATACATGAAGAAACATTAGGGGTGCTTTTCTTTATGAGTTTCTTTGATTTTAAATTATTCTCTTAGATGCGGAAGAAATCTAGGGTTTTTGCTAGTGGGAGGCATTTAAAACATGTGGACATTGTTCTCACCTTAGCATGTCCAAACACACTTTAGAGCTTACATAACACAATTCCATTGCTGGATGTGTTTTTCCCCTAGGACCAATGTTTTCTTTGTCCCTGAATGGCTCTAGGATTTCGTTTCACTCATATACATGGAATATCAATATGGGAACTAATATCGTATTATTTTCATCACCTTAAAATTGTCTTTACTTTTTTTTTTCTTTTTGATGAAGAAAACTAGAGTTTCGTCAAGTGGGAGGCATTCGAAAAATGCATCTTAATGTGAAACTTGAAAATGGCTACCTTAGAAGTGCATGGACAATGTTTTGATGTTATCCATTCCCAAACAAATTTTCACTAAGATCTTGTGAAATGCAATTTCAATGCTTAATGTGTTTTATAGCTAGGCTTGGGACTGATCTCGCCTTTGTCCTTGAATAGTTAAGGGCCATGAGTTGTATCTCACACTAAAATGAAAATAGAGGGACTGATTGACAAGAAATTAATTCCATTGTGCTTGTCTATATAGATTATAGACAAAATAATTCTAGGGGAATTTTAATTACCATGAGTTTCACTCCCATAAGTTTTTTTTCTCGGATAAAGTAGAAAACCAATGTTTTGCCCAGTCTGAGGTATTAGAAAAATGTTCCTGAATGTCAAAAACGTAAATGGATTACTAAAAAGTGTCTAGAAATAATTTTCACCGTGGGCATGACCAAACACACTTTTCTAAGGTTATGAAATGGAATTTCAATATTTGGTGAATTCTTTTTGTTAAGTTTTTTTAATTGCTTAGATGATATTCTAAAACAATTTACAATAGTAGGATCACTTAAAGAACAAAAATCATAGTAACACAAAGAACGCAAAGATTTTCCTCGGGGAAACCACAAGGGAGAAAACCCTGCAAAACTTCCTCATTATAGAACTCAACCAGAGCAGTGTAAAACCCAAGACAACTGCTTCTCTCTTCTTCTTGGCGCACTTCTTCTTCTCTCTCTTGCAAAATTGCTTGAGTGAGTGGGCATTAATGAAGGGGGGCGCCTCCCTATTTATATTTGACTCTTAACTTGACCTATAACCTAGCATGCCTGACTTTTTTAGTAAGACACCAAAAATAATATTTATTATAATGACACTTGGGTACTATTGACCCGACTTACATCTAGACGTTTACATTGCTTCTTTCAATGACTGTTACATGTCCAATCTCATCTCCTGAAGGAGGAATAAAATCAATGCATCTGGAATATCTTCTGAAGTTACAATACTTTAAACTCCCTCTTAACTAGGAAGGTATTCAACCAAGGTAGAAACTACTACCACAAGTGTACATTCGATTGGTGAGTCTCTATATGTCATAGGAAGCTTTGGAACACCATCATACATCTTCATCATAAATCTCAGCATGAGAATACTGGATCATCTTCTGCAACCTCAGTATGTAAATACTGAATCATCTTCTATGAGTACTTTATCATCTTCTGCAACATCAGTATGTGGATACTGAATCATCTGCTGTGTGTACTGGATAATCTTCTGAAATATCTGTAAGTGGAGATTGAATCATCTTCTGTCATATCGGTATGTGAATACCAAATCTTCTTCTGCCACATCAGTATTCTAATACTGGAGCATCATCTTCAACATTAGTATATAAATACTAAGTCATCATCTGCAACATCAATATGTAAATACTGAAACATCATCTGCAACATCATTATGTAAATACTGAAACACCAACAACATCATTAGCATGTTAGTGCTAAAACAACATCATCAATAAATGCTAGATCATCATCTACATTATCAACATATAGATGCTGGAACATCATCATTATCAACAAAAAAATGTTGAAACAACATCATCATCATCAGTATAGAAATACTGAAGTTGTCTCATTAACATCACAACAACATCAGTATGAAGAAATTGAACCTACTACATCAGTATAAGAATACTGAAACTATCTCATCAACATCACAACAACATTAGTGCGAAAATGCTGAATCTTCCACATCAGTATAAGAATACTGAAACTACATCTTTCCCACTAACCATCTTGGAGTAGAATCTTGGTGAGTTCTCTGGTAGATCCATCCAACCATTTTGTCCAACTTACTGACCCTTTCAAGTCAACAAGCCTAGTTAGACACATGGATCTTCTTGGGGACCAACAAGACTTGTATGGATTACTAACCCTCTTGAGATAAATAGGCCTAAGCAAACATACTAATCCCCCTAAGATCAACATGCCTCGTCTGACTTACTAACCCTTTCGGGCCAACAAGCCTAGCCAGATTTACCCTACTCTAGGCTGGGCTACCACCATTGCATTCTTCTACCATCTTCTTCACTCCCTCTTTCAAGGGAGGTCCTTTTGGACTACACCAATCTTGTCTCTAAAGTATTCAAACTTTACATGAGACCGAGGCTTAGTCAACACATTTGCCACTTGTTCCTCTGTAGGAACATACTTGAGCTTGATAGCTCCCTTCTGTACCATATCCTGGATGTAATGGTATCTAAATTCGATATGTTTTGACTTATAATGAAACACTGGGTTTTATGTTATGTTAATAGAACTCTGATTATCGCAAAGTATACCAGTTACATCTATCTATGCATTAAATAATCCTGTCAACATCTTGCGAATACTGCTTTGCTGCAAGCTGAGCATGCTGCAATGTATTCATCTTCTGCGATGCTAAGTGCAATATTGGAATTATTTCTATTGAACCATGAGATCATGCATGATCCCAAACTAAAACAACATCTTGAAGTGCTCTTTCTATGTTCGTCACTTCCTTCCCAATATGAATATGTAAATCCATGTAATATGATCTCACCTTTTGATGCATATCTGATACCATAGTCTAAAGTCCCCTTTAGATACCTCATCACATGTTTTTCTCCTACTAGGTGAATATATTTGGGATTCACCATATATTGACTTAAAGTGTTTACGACAAAACATATATCTGGTCTTGTATTGGTTAAGTACATTGGAGAACCAATAATATGTATGTATAAGGTGGCATCTACTGTTTCCAAAGTGTCATCATTCAATAGCTTCAAATTTGTTGTCATCGAAGTAGTCATAGCCTTGCAATATATCATCTCAAATATCTCTAGGATTTCTACTGCATATTTTCCTTGGTTTAGGAAAATATCGTTTGGATACTTCCACACTTTAGTACCTAGAAAATAGTGCATCATTCCAAGGTATTTCATCTCAAATTCTGTAGCGAGCTTCTTCTTACATTCATTGATGGGATTATCTTCGCCTGTTAAGAAGAGATCATCTACATATAGCTGTAATATCATAATTCCATCACCCTCAACTTTATAGTAGATGTTGGAATATGCTTTACTCTTGGTAAAGCCCAAGCTCATCAGGAATCCATCAATTATACATGAGTTTCCTGATTATCTTCCTCACAAACTTGCGGTTTTTCGATATATACTTCTTCTTCCATCAAGCCATTTAGGAAGGTTGTCTTTACATCCATATGATGTAACTTCCACTTCATTTTGGATTCAAAGGAAAGAATGGTTCTAATTGTGGTGTACCTAGCCATTGGTGCAAAGGTATCCTCATAGTCGATTCCTTCCTTCTGGGAGAAGCTGTGAGCTACGAATATTTCCTTGTACTTATCTATACTATCGTTTGCTGAATTCTTTGTCTTGTAGATCCATTTCTAGGATACCATTGACTTGTCCTTTGGTATTGTTACTATTTCACGTACATCATTCTTTATAATGGATTGGTATTCCTTGACCATAGCATCAACCCATTCCTTCTGCTTTGTTGCTTCTTCAAAACATGTTGGTTCTATGTCAACAAGATCACACATCAAATCCACATAACCAGGGTATGGATTTGGATTCCTTCTTTCTATTATGGTTCCTTCTGGGACACCATGTCTTTTTTCTTCTTCAATTATTTCACGAGCCCATGCAGACCTTATTTTATGTGAGATCATTTCACTGGGAAATTATTCAGGTCTCTGAGGTTCTGTTATGTCATGATCCTCAGACATATGTTCTTCTTCTTCGTTTATGACTGGTTTAAGATCTTCTGCATCTCTGGGAGTTTCATTCTCCTATTCATCTTCCTTGTCTTTCTTTGATTTTCTGAAAGCTGTATCTTCATCAAAATTAACATCTCTTCGTAGTTCAATTTGATGATATACTGGGATATAGATTCGATAAGCTTTTGATTGCTCACTATATCCTATAAACAATCCCTTCTTTCCTGAAGGGTCTAGCTTTGATATTTTCTCCTTGGGAATGTGTATGTATACTAGACAACCAAATATCTTTAGGTGACTGACTTCAGGATTTTCTATGGTAAAAATCTCTTCTAGAGTCTTGTTCCCAAGGGTACCATGGGAGATTCTATTATGTACATATATTGTTGTTTTTTCTGATTCTGACCATAGGTACATAGCTAGATCTTGATCATGGATCATGGATTTTACAACTTCCATGATATATCTATTCTTTCTTTATGCCACACCATTTTGTTGTGGATTATAGGGAATGGTGAGCTCCCTCTTAATCCTAGCTTCTTTGCAGTACTTGTTGAATTCACTTGATGTGAATTATCCTCAATTATCTGATCTTAAGATATTGATCCTCTTTTCAGAGAGGTTTTATACAAGGGCCTTAAACTCTTTGAACCTTTCAAACACTTCATCCTTCTTCTTCAATAAATAGATCCAAGTTTTACAGAAGTAGTCATCAATAAAGGAATCATAGTAAACATACCCGCTTAATGAAGTTGTTTGCATTGGCCCGAATATATCTAAATGAATAATATCTAAGATCCCTTTTTTATTTTCTCTCACTGTTTGGATAAGGCTTATTGGTATTCTTTTGTTGTGCACATCCTTTGCACACTCCTTCATGATCTATTTGAATCTCTGGTAAACCTGTTACAACCTTGCTCACAATTGGCAATGCTTTGTAATGTATATGAGCAAGTCTTCTATGCCATAACACACATGGGATTATGGTATTAGTCATCAATGTTGAATCTACATTTCCCTTTAGTTTGTAGAGTCCTCCTTCTTCAACTCCAATCACTACTGCATCATCTATAGTTTTTCCTTTTGTCCACTTGAGGAATTCTCCATCTACAAAAGCAACTCTGAACCCTTTCTTATCTAAGGCTTAGATAGAAAGAAGGTTCTTCTTTAATCTTGGGACATACATGACATCCTTCATCTTCATGGACTTTCTAGAGTCCAACTTATAGGAGGTTTCTCCCATTCCTTTGATGGGATATTGGAAATCATCTCCAAGAATTACTTTGTGTGGGGACTCCTTTTGTACAAGACATGAGAGTGAGCCCTTGTAACCTGTCATATGCTTGGAGGCACCACTATCTACTAACCAGGTGTCATTACTTGGTGAGACTCAACCTGTGAGTGTAGATGTCAAGACATATTCTTCACATGAATCTTCATTTTCCTTAGCTCTTTCCGCATCTTATTAATGATTGTCTTCAACAACATGGGCTTGAAATATTTTGTTCTTCTTCTTGACTCGTTCTACCTTCATGGGACAATTTATAGCAATGTGTCCCTTCATAATTTGAGAAGTCTTTCTTGGACTTCTTAAACCCTTGAGATTTTCTAGGAGGATTGTCATAATACTTTCTCTTGTTCTTTCCTTTGGTATGGATTGGAAAAGCTTGATCCTCAGTTTCATTTAGCTTCTCTTCTCTGGCTTCTATTATTTCTTATTCTTGAATGCATTCTTCCCATATATATAAGAAATTGGTTAGTCTTCTTCTTTAGAAGATTCCTCAGATAAAGGATTACCAATCTCTTGGAAGACTATTCAAGGTGGTCATTACAATTTATGCTTCTTCAACCATATCACCAATAACTTCCAACTGCTCCTTGATTTGAGCTACTCTTGTGAAATATGATTGTATGGTTTCTAACTTTTGAGCCTTTACACCTTTGAGGTGATTCCTTAAGGTCATCTTTCTATTAACATTTCTTCATTCAAATAAGTTGGATAGAACATCAAAAATTTCCTTTGGTGTCCTCCTTGAGGATACTTGAGGAATCAAGTTATCTTTGATGGAATCAACTATGATCCTCCCATCCTTGATCATATCCTTCTTGTATTTGTCCTTATCTTTGTCTTCTTCTGGTTTTGCAACTTCCTCCTTTATAAACCCTTCTAGATCATTTTATTCGAGGATGAGCATGATCCGATACTTCCATGCTCTGAATTTTTTAGCACCCTCAAGATTCTCATCTAGCATGGTACTATTTAACAAAATGAAAAATTCAAATGGAATTAGAGGAAGTAATACTTACTTAATGAATGGAACTCCTGGCCGAACTTCTTCGAGATGACCTGGGTTTGATGAAGAAACCCTAATTTTCCACTTGGGATCACTGGTAGGGCCGAGTGATGGAAAATATGTGCCTTCCCAGGGCGAGCTAGATTGTATCTTGCTTTTTCTGTGATTGATGATGGAGTCTCAGGAAAATAGAAGCCCTAGTTCTTCCTGACAACAGTGTCTGGTCCAAAAATGAAACTCCTTGGAATTCAGTTCTATTTTCACAGAAAGATGCACCCTTCTGGGGTGAGTTGAGTAATCCCTCTTTTCTGGTTGATCTGTGGAGGTCTTTGTTCAAAATGAAAAACCCTAGATGTGCAGTGTCTCCTTTTAGGGTGGCTCTGATACCATGTTAAGTTTTCTTAATTGTTTACATGATATTATAAAACAGTTTACAATAGTAGGATAATTGAAAGAACAACAAGCACAGTAACACAAAGAACACAAAGATTTTCCTCAGGGAAACCACAAAGGAGAAAACCCCACAAAACTTCCTCAGTATAGACCTTAACCATAGCAGTCTAAAACCCAAGACAACTGCTTCTCTCTTCTTCCTGGTGCACTTCTTCTTCTCTCTCTTGCAAAGTTGCTTGAGTGAGTGTGCACAAATGAAGGGGGGTGCCTCCCTATTTCTATTTGACTCTTGACTTGACCTAGAACCTATCAGGGCCGACTTGTTTAATTGGCCGGGACGAATTGTCTAGTAAGACATAAAAAATGATACTTATTATAATGACACTTGGGTACTATTGACCTGACCTACATCCATAGTTTTACATTGATTATTTCAATGACTCTTACATGACCAATCTCATCTCCTGAAGGAGGAATACAATCAGTACATCTGGAATATCTTCCGAAGTTACAATACTTCAACACCTTTTACTTATGGAACCATGCTTATTTATTTGGTCTCTAAACACATCTATTTTCTACTTAAGATTCGTTTTTGATAATTACCAAGAAGCCTAGCTTTGGTTTGTTTCAAATTAATTGATTTCATCATTTGTTGCATGAATTATTATCTAACAACCAATTTTAGTTGTTAAGAAAAAGTGTCTTCGTTTTATGACAATAACATAATTGCAAGGATTCACTCCATGGAAAGATAAAATTGTTGTTAGATTTTATGTTTTCATTTAATGTTAATGATGGTATTTAAATATGGAGTCCTTAATCAATTCAAAATTAATGATCACGAATTTAAAACCGCAAGGCTTTGAGATGGGATCCAATGTCCTTAGGAACATATACAAAGAATAATAAAAAAATACAAGTGTACAATCTTATCACCCATGACAAACCAAAGATGCCACTTTGAAAATTACAAAGAATGCTGACAAACCCAAGGTGCCACTTTGAAAATTACAAAGAATGTATATTATATACTAGCTTCCTAAGGAGTTTTAAGAAAAAAATTATCCAAGTGCACAATCCTATCATCCATAACAACCCCAAGGTGCCACTTTGAAAATTATAAAGAATGTTTTTGATAAACTAGCTTCCTAAGGGGGTTCAAGATTAGGAGTGAAATGGAGGACTTGCATTGAATAGAGGCATGAAAGAGGACATATATTGTGACACATGGGAATGAAAGATACATCTAACTAACAATACCAATCAAGATTGACAAAACATCCGACAACAAGATACTAAAATTTGTATGACAAAATTTCTAAGGGTGCCCAAAATATGGGTATCGGTTCTTCAACTCATCCACCCTTCAGACAATGATACTTGGTTCCAAATGAAATGTGTAATATATTTCTTAGATCGAGGTCATTTGTGGACCTAGATATGAGGCTCCATCCACTCTTATATTACTTAAAGTAGAATGTTATTGAATTTGAAAAAGAAGGTTAGGAGTCTAGGTAATATTTACATTGGAAGTTGTTAAAGAAAGTAGGTTTTTTTGAATAGAAGATGACTTATTTTCTATAAAAATGTATACAAACAACTATTTCCCTTCTCATTTTCAATTCAATTATAAAAAAAATGTAAATTTGTTAACATAAATGATAAATGTACCATAAGTGATCAATGCTAGTCATACTAATATCAAAAGAATCATAGAGTCATCCTTATGGCCGATCTGATTTTATAAGAAATGGAAAACATATCATGTTTGATCCACATATAAATAATCATTGCTCAACCTTATGGCCAATGTGATTTTATAGGCAATGCAAATTATAACATGTTTAATCCATCTGTACTACCACATTTAAAATCAATCAATCATATCAAATATTAATATGTATAGACAAGACCCTAGTGTTATAACTCCACCATGTGTTTTCCTAAAGAAAAAACGTTGTTAATCATGTAAACGTAGGCTGACAAGGGAAAATGTCCCTTTTCAACATCATGGGTTCACCTAGAGGAGAAGTCCCAATCAAACTTCCCATAATTTTGAATAGCCTAACCCTGTGAATTTTGGACTTGATATTGTTAATGTTTTATGATTTCGAAAAATGAATTCTAAATATCGAGATAATCTAAAAGTGAAAGGAAAGACATGAAACTCAAAAGGTAAACACAATACACTAGCTGAAAGTAGTTAACAACTAGACAATTTGTATATTGCTCATGACTACTAACAATAAACCCAACAAACTGAGGAAATCATGCAAGTACAATTACAAGTATAGCTTCATATCTCAAGGGTTAGCCAAATTCAAATGAGAGAAGAACCCATTATTTTGAAGTAGTAGCCACAGTAACTAACTATGAATTAGACTATGGAAGAGAAGAACCCATTGAATGAGCTAGTTCCTTATATGAATTGGAATTATAATATGTTTCATGATGTATTTTGGTTCCTGTCATGTCCCCATTCCAATAGGTCTACTAGTTGACAATGTTTCACCCACCTACAAGTTCCGTAGGTTGGGGAGGAGGCATTAAATATTTCAATAAGGGAGCTATGGGATCCAAGAGAAACTTAGTTTATCATTTATACATTAAATTGGGTCATACAAATGATAAATATGGAGAAAATCAGTGGAATTGCTTCATAAGGACATTTGGAGGTCTATGGGGGCCTTGGGTGGCTAGATGCTTCCTTACACATGTCATGATTTAACCCCAAAATCGAAATTATGAGTGATGGAATGTTATTGGAAGGTGAAGAGGCATCAAATGACATATCATGAGCCAAAGGATTCAAATGGGTGAGTAGGAGTAACTCCCCATAGAAGAGGAAGAGTCTAGGAAGAAACTAGGTTCCATGTGGAGCTAGATTCCTTGCGCTTTATGACAAAAATGATGGAAGATTCTATGACAAGTCAGACCTGATTTCTGAAATATGAAAAATCTGACATGACAGGGCTAAAATTATCCACCAATAGGTCGAATTTGGGAGTTAGAGGAAACCATTTGAATTTAGTGGAAGATGAAGGGTTGAGGAGAAGGCCAAGTGGCATGGAGGTTACTAAACATCAAGGATGAGGTGGAGGAAGCCTATGGGAATGAATTCAAACTTGGAGGGAATTAGGATGGTTATAAAAATATTTCATGAGGAATGTAAATGGATTGGGATCATTTTTGAATTTGCCTTTGGCATTTGGAGAGTAATTGCTTGTCCTTTGCATGACGAGTGCACACTTACCCTTCTAGCGAGCTAATTTCGAGAGAGTGAGATTCTAATCCAATTTGGCCATGGGAGAGGCAATTCATAACTCTAATTTGGAGCTTCAGAGAATTTTTTATTGCATATAAGAGGCCTCTTCTGTTCGCGTTCCATCTTTCCTCCCATTCTCTCAATTTCTACTTCTAGATTTCCAAGTTTTTCCATGAAGGCGCACTTGTGTGAATGGTGGTTGCGCCCCATTGAGTTCAGTTGATTCCAAAGAATGGGTGAATTATTCATGGCTCTGTAATATGTCTCTAATATCCTATGTAAATCGAACCAGAATAAATACATGTGCAAATGCCCACATTTCCAAGCTTTATTGTGACTAGTTTCCATGTGATGATTTTCCCTTTCAATGGAGATTGTGTATATAATGTATATTGAAACTTGGATAAATGTTATGTGCTGTTAGTGAGATATTGAAATTATTTCAATTTTATATATTCATACTTCTCATTTCTGAACCATTATATGCACCATTTATGAGCTGAAGTTGAGCTTTTATGTGTCATTTCCCTTAAGCAAATATCACTAAAATTGTGCATTCGTATATGAAGATTTAAAACTCTGTTGTGGAACTATTAACCACAATAAATGACAGTAAAGGAAGTATAATTACAGTCCCCATACTCTGTTCTGAAATTTGGGAGGGTCGAATAGGAGTTGGAGAGCCATTTCTTCCCATACCCTAGGGGGGATTGCATCATAAATTGCTAGTAGTTTTTTCCTTTTTTCCATCATGCCCAATTAAAGTTTCATATTTCTATGAACTGTCATAAAAATATCAAATATTCAATTTAATATTCCTAATACTCACCACATCAGTCCCTACCAAATGCAAGACCCTCTTGAGCCATTCGAATCCCCCTTCGTCAAAACTAGTCAAGACAATTTTTCCAAAATTCTGCCTTTGTTGGGAATTTTTGAATTGGGACATTACAAGTGGTATTAGAGCCTGATCTTGGAACCTGATATATATCTATATTCATTTTTCCTGACTCTGACCTTCCTCCATTAGAAACTGAGAGTGGAGACCTTAACATTGAAAAGGAAGAAAGTGGAGAAGTCAGCTCTTTTTACAAGAAGATTAAGGAAAAACTAGAACTGGGAAATATGGATGACAAAGAAAATCATGAAGACCTTAAAACATTCATTAATGAAGCTATGGAAGGCATGTCCAAAAAATTTATTCAAGGGTAATTTTTTTCTAGCCAACTTATGGGCAAGTCCACATTTGGGAGTGGTAATAGTTCACCCCATGAAGAGAGGAAGACCCATGGAGAAGCCATTTTTTCAAAGACTGGACCTCATAAAATACCACATGAGTTCAGAAATCAGAATGGACTTGAAATAACTAAGTTCTTAAATTCCAAATAAGTTCCTTACACCACCTATGATGTTAAAGAAGCAACAAATGAGTGGCATCAATTAGGTGACGACTGTAGGAAAGTCCTTCCTTTTGATTAGTACATTAGAGCTTCTATTCAATTCAAGCAAGGAGGAAATGGGAATATGACATCTCCTATTAATCAGGAGTTAAAGTACACCATTGGAAAAGCAACCATTCCTTCCTTCGATGGTTCCTCACAAATGTTTGCTAGGGCTTGGTTGCAAAAATTAAGTGTATATTTTCAGTTAAATCCTATGGTTGAAGTAGATGCATTGAAGATGGCCATTCTGCATCTTGAAGGGGAAAATAGTGATTTGTGGTTCCATGGTCTTAGAACCTTGGGACATGATCATATTTTCTATTATGAGGGTTTCTCCAATGCATTGATGGAACGATTTGAGAGGAAATACCCTGAACTTCCTTTCAAAGAACTAGCGCAATCGAAGCTAGTACGAACTCCTGAAGCATATATGTTAGAATTTGAAAAGCTTTGAGTAAGGGTTTCTGATGTATCTATGGGTAGGTTGGTTTTATTGTTTACTGAAGGTTTGAAATAACCTTTGAGAGGGCTAGTGAAATCCAACAAGCTAGCCACATTAAAGGATGCCATGAATTTGACAAGGGATTTGCAAAATGTGTTGCCAAGAACCAAATATCCTCCTAAGCCAAATTTCCCTTCCAAGTTCAAGGAAGGTAAGAAACCATGGAAAGAGGACTCCTATATGAAATAAAATAAAGGAGGACCAAGAAAATAAGATCTTAGAGGAAATAAGCTATGTTTTACATGCGAAGAACCTTGGGTTCCAGGACATAGATGTGCCAAGGGGAAGGCACACTATATTGAAGTTTTTTCTGAAGATGATGAAAAGGAGGAGGAGGAGGAAGAGGCAAAAATTGCAGCCCAATAATAAGGGTATCAAAAAACAAAATAAGAACAACCCACTCCTGATACAGGAAAAAATGCAACACTTTCGGGTGTACCTAGATTCCACACCTTAAGGCTCAAGGGTAGCATACAAGGCCAAAAGGTCACAATTCTAGTGGATGGTGGAGCCACTCACAACTTCATAGATGAATCCATGGTGGATAGGAGAAATTCGCAAACTGAAAATTTTTATGGTTTCACAGTCATCACTCCATGTAACAATTCTATGGACTGCACTAAATGGATTCCAAAGCTCCAAATTACTCTTGGAAATCATACTATCACTGAAATTTTTTATGTAGTGAATGTGGCTGATGCTAATGTGGTTTTGGGAGTAAAATGGATGTATTATTTGGGGGAGCATACAATGAATTATAAAGTCCCTAAAATAATGTTAAAAAATTCGGAAGGGAAACCCATCTTGTTGAGAGGAATGCACACTTACCCAAATCAAGTGGTGTCTTCTCACAACATGAGGTCTATTTTGAGGCATGGAGACATAGAATGGGCTGCTAAATGTTTAATTACATTTCCTAAAACTCACTTGAATATTTCCAAGCATCCTAAGGAGATAGAGAAACCATTGACTAAGTATGATAATGTTTTTGGAGGCCTTCCCCTAGGGAGACCACTAGATAGGGGGGTGGAGCATAGAATTGAGTTACATATAGGAACACAACCTATCAAAATGCAGCCTTATAGATATCCAAAAAGGATTAGAGATGATATTGAATAGGCCATTAAAGAACTCTTGTAGTTGGGTCTCATAAGGCCTAGTTCTAGCCCATTTGCTTATTCAGTTGTGATGGTTAAGAAGAAAGATGGAACCTTGAGAATGTGCATTGATTTCATATTATTAAATAAGAAGACAATAAAGAATAGATACCCCATTCCAAGTATTGATGAGCTCATGGATGAGCTCCATGGGGCCATTTTTTTCTCAAAGATTGACCTTAGACATGGTTATCACCAAATTCAAATGAGAGAAGAAGACATACCAAAGAATGCTTTCAGATGCCACTATGGTCACTTTGAGTTTGTTTCCATGCCCTTTGGATTAAAAAATGCACCTGCCACATTCCAACCATGCATGAAAAATATCTTCCACAAGCAACTTTGTAAGTTTGTACTAGTTTTCTTTGATGACGTCATTCTTATTTACAGTAAAACTTGGGAAGAACATTTGCATAATCTAGAAGAGGTATTAAAAATTCTGCATGATCAATCTTTGTTTGATAAGCTATCAAAATGTGAGTTTGGTTTGACAAAGCTCTTATATCTTGGACACATCATCGGTTAAGATGGTGTGAAGGTGGATATAGAGAAAATAAGAGCCATTTTAGAGTGGCCTCATCCCAAAAGTTTCACTGAATTAAGAGGATTCATTGGAATTTGCACCTACTATAGAAAGTTTGTGAAGGGGTTATCCCAACTCACTTCACCTCTCACTGATTTGACAAAGAATTATGCTTTCCAATGGCATGAAGGGGTTGGAAAATATTTCCAAATAATGAAGGAGGTAATGAGTAGTTGTCCTATTCTAGCTTTGCCTGATTTTTCTAAACCATTTGTCTTGGAATGTGATGCATCAAGAGAAGGCATTGGGGCATTCCCAAAACAAGGACAACACCCAATAAATTTTGAGATTAGGAAGCTACAACCACATGAGAAAATTTACTCCATTTATGATAAATAAATGCTAGCTATCATGCATGCTTTGGTCAAGTTCAGACAATACTTGGTGTTGTGGTCAAAACTGACCATAACAACTTGAGGTACTTCCTCACTCAAAAGGATCTAAATGAAAGGCAACAAAAGTGGGTGAGTAAGATTCAAGAATTTCAATTTGATATTGAATATGTGAAGGGAAAAAATAATGTGGTAGCTGATGCCTTATATAGAAGACCTTCTATTTCTCTAATGGATGTAGCAGAAAATTGGAAGGCCACATTAGAGGTAGAGTATGCCAATGATAAATTTTCTTGTGAAATTTTTTATGGGACTAACCAAGATGATAGGTATAAGGTTTTGAAAGGAATCATATACTACAAATATAGAATATATTTGGTCCCTAATTCAAGATTGAAAGAGGAAATTTTAAAGAAAGCTCATGGCTCTCCTCTAGCAGGTCACCCCGGTTTCTTCAAAACATACCGAATGTTGAGGAAGAGATTATCATGGAAAGGGCTAAAGGCTGATGTTCTAAAGTATGTTAATGAATTCCCCACATGTCAGCAAAATAAAGTGGATCACACTCATCTAGCTGGTCTCTTACATCCCTTGTCTATTCCAGTTAAAAATGGGACAACATTTCTATGGACTTCATCACTAGTTTGCTCAAAGTATTTTGTAAGGATTGCATGTTTGTGGTGGTGGATAGACTCACTAAATTTTCTCATTTACTTGCTGTTAATACCACTTTCACTGCTGCAAAAGTGGCTGAACTTTTTTTTAAATAAGTTTTTAGATTGCATGGGCTTCCTAAGAGCATTGTTAGTGACAAAGATAACCGATTTTTGAGTGCATTTTGGAAAGAACTCTTCAAAATGGCAGGGACAAATTTGACACCTAGCACAAGCTGTCATCCCCAAACTGATGGCCAAATAGAGAGGGTGAATCAATGGTTGTAAGGATACTTGAGGAACTATGTTGGTGGGCAACAAAAAGNTTGTTACAATACTACTTTCCATATGTCCATTGGCATGTCTCCTTTTAAAGCACTTTATGGTTATGATGCATCCACTTTTATTGACCACATTTTTTATGATAGTAGAGCTCCAAAGGCCAAGGATTGGATTGAAGAAAGTAAAGAGATCTTGAAAGTTTTGAGAGATAACATGTAGGTTTCTCAAAATCAGCAGAAACAATATGTAGACCAACATAGAGTGGAGAGACAATTCCAAGTGAATGACTTGGTGTATTTGAGGTTGCATCCCTACAAACAAACCACCATAAAGGGTACAGGTTCATAAAATATCAAGCCAAGGTTTTATGGTCCCTACAAAGTGATTCAAAAAGTTGGGGAAGTGGCCCATCTATTGGAGCTTCCATTGAGAAGCAAAATTCATAATGTATTTCATGTTTCTTGTCTAAAGAAGGTCATAGGGCAGAAAATTTTAGTTTCATATACTTTACCACCTTTGGATGATGAAGGACAACTTGTTTACATTCTAGAAAAAATATTGAGAACAAGGGAGAGAAGACTACGAAGTAGAACATTAATAGAATATTTGGTACAATGGAAGGTTTTTCCTAGTGAAGAAGCTACATGGGAAGATGTAATTTTTTTTCAGCATCCAAACTTGGCATTGCTTGAGGACAAGAAATATTGGGTGGGCAGGACTGTCATGTCCCCATTGCAATAGGTCTACTAGTTGACAATGTTTCACCCACCTACTAGTTCCCTAGGTTGGGGAGGAGGCATTAAATATTTCAATAAGGGACCTATGAGACCCAAGAGAACCTTAGTTTATCATTTACACATTAAATTGGGTCATAAAAATAATAAATATGGAGAAAATAAAGTGTAATTGCTTCATAAGGACATTTGGAGGTCCATGGGGGCCTTGGGTGGCTAGATGCTTCCTTACACATATCATGAATTAACCCCAAAATCGAAATTATGAGTGATGGAATGTTCTTGGAAGCTGAAGAGGCATCAAATGAAATATCGTGAGCCTAAGGATTCGAATGGGTGAGTAGGAGTAACTCCCCATAGAAGAGGAAGACTATAGGAAGAAACTAGGTGCCATGTGGAGCTAGATTCCCTACGCTTTATGACAACAATGATGGAAGATTCTATGACAAGTCAGACATGATTGTTAACATATGAAAAAACTGACATGACAGGGCTAAAAATAGCCACCAAGAGGTCGAATTTGGGAGTTAGAGGAAACCATTCGAATTTGGTGGAAGATGAGGGGTTGAGGAGAAGGCCAAGTGGCATGGAGGTTACTAAACATCAATGATGAGGTGGAGGAATCCTATGGGAATGAATTCGACCTTGGAGGGCCTTAGGATGGTTATAAAAATATGTCATGAGGAATGGAAATGGCTTTGGATCATTTGTGAATTTTCCTTTGGCATTTGGAGAGCAATTACTTGTCCTTTGCACGTCGAGTGCACACTTACCCTGCTAGTGAGCCAATTTCGAGAGAGTGAGATTCTCATCCAAGTTCGCCATGGGAGAGGCCATTTAGACCTCTCATTTGGAGCTTCAGAGAGTGTTTTATTGCAAATAGGAGGTTGTTGTTGTTCGTGATCCATCTTTCCTCCCATTCTCTCAATTTCTACTTCTAGATTTCCAAGTTTTTCCATAAAGGTGCACTTGTGTGAATGGTGGTTGCACCCCATTTAGTTTAGTTGATGCCCAAGCATGGGTGAATGATTCATAGATCTATAATATGTCTCTCATATCCTATGCAATTCAAAATCAGAAGAAATACATGTGCAAATGTCCACATTTCCAAGCTTTATTGTGACTAGTTTCCATGTGATGATTTTCCCTTTCAATGGAGATTGTGTATCTAATGTATATAGTTACTTGGATCAATGTTATGTGCTGTTAGTGAGCTATTTAAATGATTTCAATGGTATATATTCATATTTCTCTGTTCTGAACCATTATATGCACCATTTATGAGCTGAAGTTGAGCTTTTATGTGTCTTTTCCCTTAAGCAAATATCACTGAAATTGTGCATTCGTATATGAAGATTTAAAACTCAGTTGCAGAACTATTAACCACACTAAATGACAGTAAATGAAGTTGTAACAGACTTAAATAATAACAACAAACAATATATATATATATATATATATATATATATATATATATATATTAAATATCAATATTAATTATTAATATTAATATATATTGATATTAATAATTAATAATTAATAAATGGTTATTAACAAACTATGCTAAAATTACACATCCTTTAATGGATGGTATACAAAGTGTCTTTACAATTAATATATATATGGCACTCACTTTGTAATCTTTTATCATCATTCATCTTTAATATTTATTTAATATTTTCAATATGGAATTGTTTTCCATTGGTTGATTATTCAAGTGAGTAATCATTGTGGGTTAAAATGCGAATCATGTGAGTTTAGAAGTCTTTGTTTGCTTCAAGTGGTATCAGAGCACGAACGAGAGGAAAAAATAAAGAATAAAAAATAAACATAAGTTAAAAAGAAAAGTTAAAAAACATGTTCAAGGTTTCCTTGAATTTAGGTCTTTGACCTCACAGTGGCTTTTAGCTGTCCATATTCAGGGTTTCTCTGGTAAAAATTGGTTTTTGACCAAAAATTGGCCTTTGGCCATTTGAATTTCATTGAAGAAGTATTAATTCCACTCCAAATACGAAGCAAGAATGAGAGGGAAAAATGAAGAAATTTTTTTTATGAAGAATAAAAAAAAACAAAAAAAAGAAAATGAATTATCAACAAAACAAATAAAAGGAGAAATGTTAACAAACATAAGTTAAAAAGAAAAGTTAAAAAACATGTTCAAGGTTTCCTTGAATTTAGGTCCTTGACCCCACAATGGCTTTTAGCCATCCATATTCAGAGTTTCTCTGGTAAAAGTTGGGTTTTAACCAAAAATTGGCCTTTGGCCTTTGAATTTCATTGAAGAAGTATTAATTCCAGTCCAAATATGAAGCAAGAAATGTTAACAAACATAAGTTAAAAATAAAAGTTAAAAAACATGTTCAAGGTTTCCTTGAATTTAGGTCCTTGACCCCACAATGGATTTTAGCCATCCATATTCAGAGTTTCTCTGGTAAAAAATGGCTTTTGACAAAAAATTGGCCTTTGGCCTTTCAATTTCATTGAAGAAGTATTAATTCCAGTCCAAATATGAAGTAAGAACGAGAGGGAAAAGTGATGAATGAAAAAAAAAAAACAAAAAAAATTATCAACAAAGAAATAAAAGGGGAAATGTTAAAAAACAAAGTGAAATAGCCCATGGTTTTACGAAATAACCCATCGTTTCACTTACAATATTTAAATTATAAACTAGTTTTATAAAATATGCTTTGAGGACAAAGCATCTTGAACGGGAAGGCAATGTAACAAACTTAAATAATAACAATAATATATATAATAATTAATAAATGGTTATTAGTAAACTATTCTAAAATGACACATCCTTTCATGGATGGTATACAAAGTGCCTTTACAATTAATATATATATGGCACTCACTTTGTAATCTTTTATCATCATTCATCTTTAATATTTATTTAATATTTTCAATATGGAATTGTTTTCCATTGGTTAATTATTCAACTGACTAATCATTGTGGGTTAAAATGCGAATCATGTGGGTTTAGAAGTCTTTGTAACACCCCGGTTTTGACCCCGTTGCCTTAGATGTATATGATGTATATATTGTAAATGATCATGGTGCAGAGCTAAAGGTCAAGGCCCCACCATTGATTGGTTATGCTATGTTTCGGGTTGAAATTGTCACCGATGGTGTATTGGGGCATGCGGCATACGTATTAAGTTTTGTCATCATGTAAATATGCATCTTTAATTAAATAACCCAACCAACGACGTTTGCGGCAACTAAATTGAGAAGGGGCATGATTTTCACAAGGATAAGGGTGGGGGAATTATCAAACCTTGAGCCATGAGAGAAAATCCATGTGTCACCACCCTGTTTTGATTTTCCCATTTTTCCTTGTTTTATCCAACCACCACCATTAAAAACTACTACTGTTAGTTGGGGCAATTATGGCTAGGAGTGGAGTGTGGCATGATTGTCAGTCCTTTCCCACACACACACTCCACCAGCGGATTGAACCTCACGATGGGTAGAGGAATGACTACGCCTCTCATTCCATCCTCTCCACTACGCATTCTCCCCATTGTCTGTTCATCCTCACGCAGGGGCGGTAGTCTGATTGTTCCCACGCACAGGCTTCTTTCCTGTTTGGTCTCACACAGTCGGGAGAGAGGAGCCGCCTCCACTGTCATTCACATTTTCCGCATAGAGGAATCGAGTGTGTTTTCAATTCGTATTTGGGATTTGGTGTGAATCTTCTCTCACGCACTGGGTTCTGCATTGTTGTTACTTACGCAGCAAGCTGGGAGCCGTTTGGTTACCATCACCCACGATTTTTCCTGTGGAGAGCCATTTTTATGCTCAAGGACTGTGTGTATGTTTTTCCTTACCAATTTGTGGCTAGTACATATGTTTTCCTCTGCCTAGCTGTGAATATTCTTTTAGACTGTGTAAGTTCCCCGGTGACTTCATTGTTCAGCACTGGCCGCTGTTTTTCCCCACGTTTGTTGGCTGTATTGTTGTGGTCTTCTTTACATTTTGGGGACTGCTGTAGATTGTTTTGGGATTCATTTTGGCCACGACAGAGCCAAGAATGACTCAGGATTAGTTTTCCTTTCCCGAGCTGTGAATCGCTTGTGTGACTGCGTGTATGCAGTGGTTGGTCTTCGGACTGTGTTGGGAGCAGGGATGGGGGCTTGGTTTGCTTGATAAACCTGGTGCCTTTGGAAACCACACAGACAGAGCTAGAGGGCTGGATTTCTTCTCCACAACCCCTGAATAGCATTGGAAGGGAATGCAGGGCCTGAGGGACTGTGTAGTAGAGAAGGGACTGATTCCTTGTGCTGGGTGTGTGTGGGTGTCTTAGAAGTCAGGCTAGTTCTGGTGTAGGTGTTTCTAGCTTTGTAATGGGCTCACCAGCTTAGCATTTAGCCTTTTCCAACTCCTTGATGACCTAATAAATCTAACCATGTTGGCTTGGCTGTCTTGCTAATGGCCTGATAAATCCAACTATGTTGGCTTGGCTGTGTTTTGTGTACCCTTGGCTATGTGTAAGCCTGCTTATTCCTTATTTCTTGGAGAATCATGCCCAGCTCGTGGGTGGCAGCATTGCTGAGAGATTAAGGAGCACGTTGGCCTATGGTTGGGTGGAACGTTGCAGTGACGTGGTTGGTTGCAGAACGAGTTCTTTATAAGATAAGTAATCTTGTCTATTTTACTTCTGCAATCATATTTTCTGTTAATGAAAGTGATGAACATGTTGAATGCTTGTATGAACATATGATTGCTTCCACTGTGTATGATAAATAATCATGTGTACATGTTCTAGTTCAAAGCATTTTGTTTCAGCATTTCGATTTCAATGAATTTACATGTTCATCTGGCGGTTGCCCGGATGGTTAAGGCCATGGTAGCGTCCTCCTCGTCGGTCAGAGGGTCGGGGATGTTACAGTATTTGTCTGCTTAAGAAGTCTAATTACAGTCCCCATACTCTGTTTTGAAAGTTGGGAGGGTCTAATAGGATTTGGAGAGCCATTTTTTCCCATACCCTAGGGGGAGTTGCATCATAAATTGCTAGTAAATTTTTCCTTTTTTCCATCATGCCCAATTCGAGTTGCAGATGTCTATGACCTATCATAAAACTATCAGAGAGTCACTTTAATAGTCCTAATACTCCCCACATCAGTAGTCCCTACCAAATTCGAGACCCTCTTGAGCCATTCGAATCCCCCTTGGTCAAAACTAGTCAAGACATTTTTTCCAAAATTCTGCCTTTATTGGAAAATTTTGAATTGGGACATTACAGTTTCATCTAGAAGAGCATACGCTATTGCAACCTCCTTCGAGGGGGAAAGTCTAGTATCCATTTTTTCAGTACTTTATACCCCGAGAAAGGTGTGGATTCCCCAATCGACACTTACGAATCTTGATTCGCTTAATTCTAAGCAAGTTCAATATTCAAACCTGGTTCGTCTGAAAAACTCCATAATTTTTTTAACTTTTTGTAAGGATGGGCTCAAGCATGGGGACAAGTATCTTAAATGGCATGGAAGCTGACATATCCATTTTTTCAGTACTTTATACCCCGAGAAAGGTGTGGATTCCCCAATCGACACTTACGAATCTTGATTCGCTTAATTCTAAGCAAGTTCAATAATCAAACTTGGTTCGTCTGAAAAACTCCATAATTTTTTAATTTTTTTGCAAGGATGGGCTCAAGCATGGGGACAACTATCTTAAATGGCATGGAAGATGACATAACCTACATCGAAAGGCCGAATTCTCATAATCAAAAACTTGTATATGTTTTTAAAGCTCTTTCAAGTGAGAATCATTTTGACTAAAAAACCCTTACTAAGGTCTATCTCAACATAAATGCATTAAAAACACATTCTAGAAACCAAAGAGTTATCAAAACCAAAAACCCTCCCCCAAACACTTCTACATAATCAACAATTCTTTGTCCAAATAGAATAAATTCAACCCACAACAAAATCTAAGTAATAGCCAAAACCTATATATTACGTAACTTTGTATTTTATATGTTTGTTCTCTTCATGGTTTGTTATTCCAAAGAATTATTTAAATAACAAGTATATATAACACGGCCAGCGTACTTTTTTTAAATAACAAGTATATATAACACGGTCAGTCTGTCTTCTCTCCCCGCTAATAATAACACGGTCAGCGTACTTTTTTGACTGCAGCGTAAAATCACCAAGATCTGGCTTGACAAACTCGGCATATTACTTAACTACAGAATTCACATCTCTACTTCTCTAAACTGTTCACACGTCTTATCCTTAAAGTCTCAGCCAACCTTTCATTATCTGCTGAGTTGTATTCTTAATCTGGATTTTATTGATTTTGTTTTTTACTAAGACGTCGTTTTGGAATATATCATATTAAATGATATAAATATAGGAATATATCATATTAAATGACATAAACATACATGTGATTAGGGGTTAAATTTGACGGGCACGCTTCTTTGCTTATAAGTGTAATGTTTTTTTTGAAGGGTTTGTTAAAAAAATTGCTCTTCATATAAAGTTTAATCAATTTGATTACCTTTTTATTAAAATGTTTAATAATTTTTTTTACCTTGCTATTAAAAATTATTCTTAATAGGCAAGAACAACCAACTTTAAATTTTCAATATTTTCTAACCAATTGTAAACTTTAAACTTTAGATTTTTAATATTTTCCAACCAATTGTAAACTTTGTGACATCAACCAACTTTTCAATATTTTCCACCTAAGAATTCAAAAATGGACAAATTAGCCCTAAATTTAACTATATTCTCTTAGCCCTAAATTTTTTATATAAAAACAATTATCCCTGAATATGTGAGCATAACTAAAAATATTTAGCCCTAAATTTGTAGTTATGGTTTTACTATATTCTAACTAAGCTTTATTCATAAAAATATACTCCGAACAATTTTAGCTCTAAATCTTTGATATAAAAAAATTTAGCTTTGTTCATAGAATTATATTATGAATAATTTTAACCCTAATTCTTTGACATAAAAAAAATTAACCCTAATTCTTTGTTCACATATTTAGTTAATTTAGTTATGAATACTTACATTCAGATTTTGATCAAATTGATTAGATTTAGGGATAGAAAGCTTAATTTTAGAAGGGATTTATAAAGGTAATTTTATAAATATAAAAGTATGTGATAAATTGAGGGTTAAATATTTTATATCAAAATCAGATAAATACATAAAGTTCTAAATTTGTTTAACCAAATCATAAATTTATTAAAAAGTTGAGCACTTCACAAAAAAAAAACTCAAATAGTTTTTTAACATAATACATTACCAGAAAAGTTTTAACAATTTAAACATTTCTATGATAGAATTTAAACATTTTTATGATAGATTTTAAATATTTTATTGAAAATTTGAAAAAAATAAACTTGATTTCTCACCATTTTTTATTAACAAATGTCAATTTCCAATCAAATTCCTTCCCTAAATTCAAGTTTAAATTAAATAGTGCTCATTTATAAATTTTTTTTTTAAATAATATTGGATATTTTTTTATGCCTAATGTATAGGATATGGAAATTTACCTTGCAGAGCGTGTATTTTTGTTCTTGGAAGACGAAAATGTCTCTGATTTATAAGGGATTCTATCACTCATTGGAAGAATGTCCTGTCACTGAATATAAATTGTAGCCCATTTTTCACTTATTTTTCAAACAAAAAAGAAATGAATGCACAACTTAAGGCTACTTTGCAAAACAAATATCTCCATACAAAGAAAACATTCTTATACTTAAACTAGAGTAATAAATTGTAAAATCTTTGAAATTAGTCACCTAAACTTCAAGAAAAATAAATAGAATCAAATTTAATTCAATTAATCTTTGCAAAAATGCCTAAAGTGAATATGATTCATCTTTGAGACAATGACCAAACTATACATTTCCATGCACCTGTTAGTTCTCTTTCTAGCAGCGAAAGTATAAATAAATCCTTGCAATTGTATACTATGTTACTTTCCTTTATTTCATGGTGCTTATTACAAATCCAAAAGGAAACCCTTAAATCGTAAGTTTTTAGGAAAAGAGCCTTGATTCAGTATTGTTGAGGTTTAATTTAAACCTAACCATCGTTTTCGTTTTAGAAATTCAGGCAACACATGTTCATTCAATAGTAAGGAAAAATAAAATCTTTTTATTTCAACACTGAGACAAATTGTTTTTGGCATGGGTCGATCTCCAAGTAGACGCCTAGTCTCTTTTTAATTGCAGAGAATATATAATTAACTTATAGATTCAATGTAGTAAGTTCCATAGATCTTTAGGTCTTCATAAAACTCTACCCAAGGATCCTGTATGAAGTTCATATAGAAAGGCTAAGAGGCTGCAACCTCTAGCTTAATTTTGGCTATAATAAAAGAAAAACAGTTCACAGCTTGCCCCAGTAAAAATCAACAAGAAAATCTAATAAATTTCTTAATTTAATGGCAATAAAAAGTGGACATGCCGCATGACCCTTACTCGTTGTAGCTTGTAGTTACCCATATTTTATTTTTGGCTTTGAAAATAGCAATATATTTTGACATATATACATACATCTACAAGATTTGCAATATTTTTCATTTGAAAAATCGTATTGAAAAAATAAAATTGCATTAATATACACAAATTATCAAAATCGGTTAACATGACAACTAAAATACACATCGGATAACAATCAAAAGGGAGAACCTTCAGGCTTCAGCATAACCTAATAAACGAATGTCAAATTCAAAAGCATCTCTTGTGCTATCAATCAATAGGATGCCCCCTATGAAAATCTACGAATGCCATTGGAATTTAGAATAGACCAGGGAAAAAAGAGTAAGCTGTAGCTGCAGCACTATCCTTTGGATAATAAACTGCTATGGGCTTTCCTAATGAACAAATAAAACAAATACTCTGCATTTAGATAGAATGAGAAACCCTTACCTCACCTGTACTATGCAAATCTCATATTTTTTTTTCTTATCAAGTGAATTCATGGTTGCAGAATGTACCTTGCAATTTGTTGAAGAAAATCAGTGCAGAATGTACCTTGTTCTTTGCTGCAAGCCTCCAAGAAATTGGTAGTGGCCCTTTCAAGTTTCAACTCGGCTGCAACGCGCTCAAGAAAATTCTTAGGCACAGTTTTCGTGGCCTCCAGGCTCATCATAAAATGAAAACCTAGCCTCGAGGCTCCAGGGTTTTGAACCCTACTCAAACTGTAAAACACTCTCGTGATTGTGAGTAGTGACTTAAGGAAGATGTAAGCCTATACCTTTCCATTTTCCAAATCCAGAACAAAAATTAGACCCTGAAACTTGGACAATCGAAATGGTTTATGGAGGTCGGGCCATCGGCCGAGAAAAGCTCAACAAATGTCAAATGAAAATGGCACATTGGCACTATCCAGAATGACATAGAATGACTAAGTGAGTATTATGATTTATCAACTAACCCTTTGGCAAAAAATTCAATGCACATATTGCATTATGCGAGCAGGCTGGAGGCTGGAGTAAATTGTAACATGTACTAGAGGCTGGAGTCCAGGATGTCCGCTATCCAACCATGCTGCCACGGTGCCAGTGTGAGCCCATACAGTCCTGCATCCTCATTCTGGAAGGCTGAAAATTAATTGAATCCTGAATAGTGAAGGTTGATTCCAAATTTCAATTTCCTGCTGCCTGCCACCTGCGTTCTGCCGGTCCCCGGATTCTTGCAGGCCACCACAAATTTCAATGGGAGTGAAGCCACGTGACCGTGTGAGCTGAGAAGTCACGACTCATGACAAATTATAATGGACCAGCCCATGGTTAATAAACTTATAACATAATATAATATAAAAAAATAATAATATAAAAAAACAAAAAAAACAGATACATGCACCTTTTCTTTTGCCCGTCAAATTGACACTTGTAAAAATAAAATGGACTTCTTCGTTGACGTGCTAGTTTCATGTCCAGGTGTATTTGACATGGAAAAACGCCAAAAACGTCCATACGGGTGTCAAATTTAACCCTTTCCCGTGATCACCGTGACTTGAGCACATAAATGTTTTAAAGCGTGGAGATCTCCCATATCTTTTCATTGTAATATATATGTTAAGGTTTTCATTGTAACTTTTATACTTAATATTTTATTATTTTATAGGTTTTACGTATCTTAAAAGTAAAACAACATTTCTTTCAACCACCTATTTTACACTCAATTGACAAGTATACTATCAAAAGAAAATATTAATATTAGATAAAATATTTAACTTAATACTATGGAAAAACAAAAGATCCAATTCAAATGCATAAGTAGATATGTAAGTTAGGGTTGTAAATTAAAAAATGTTAATCAATTTGTATATTTAATATATAAAATTAAAATTATGGTATTGGTGGGTCAATTTAACTTGTCAAAAATTTGTGGTAAAAATATGTACGATTTAACTGCAACATTCTAATTTGATTGAAATGCTAGGATAAACAAAGACTTCATTGTAAGTTGATTAAATAATGGATATGGGCATGGTCTTAAATTTTAAAATGGGTAAAAAAGAAAATAATATAGGGATAAATATAAATAAGTATTTGGTGTAAGCCTTAATAAAAACATGTACAATTTAATGTTTGGTTAAGTTATAAAGATGTTTTGTAGGTTCACTTATCTAGGTATGCAAGTTGTAACACAATGATACATGTAATAGTATTTAAAGTAGCTATGTATTGGGGGAGATAAAGACCTTTTGGGGTTTACCTATAATTATTTACCTTTTATCATTAACAAGTTTATAATTTTAAATTGCAACATAAAATAAATTTGTACAACAATTCCTTCCATAAAATTTCAGTATAACATATCTTCCCAAATTATTAATTTACCCCTCGGTTGACCTCCCTACCATATTGGGAGTAATATTCTTCCTCCGAGACCCCCGAGCAATAGGGGTCGTATAGCACACACACTAGAAAATGTTGCTTTCAAGCCAAACTCACCTAGATTGCCCGTCAAACAATTTTCATTGCAACATTCATACAACACTAGCACGTACCAATTTTTTATTTTTTATTTTTTACATGGGATCATATGATAACAAAAGAAAACCAGATAAACAATAGTTAAAAAATTTATATCAGATCATAAAATAAAAATTTAAAACCAAATAAAATGTCATTTAAAAAATAACACATCAAGAAATTGGATATTCATGTTGTAATAAGGTCGTATAGCACACACACTAGAAAATGTTGCTTTCAAGCCAAACTCACCTAGATTGCCCATCAAACAATTTTCATTGCAACATTCATACAACACTAGCACGTACCAATTTTTTATTTTTTATTTTTTACATGGGATCATATGATAACAAAAGAAAACCAAATAAACAATAGTTAAAAAATCCATATCAGATCATAAAATAAAAATTTAAAACCAACTAAAATGTCATTTAAAAAATAACACATCAAGAAATTGGATATTCATGTTGTAATCATATGTTATTTGTGCAGGTACAACAACGATAGATTGGAAAGCTTAACCATGAAGCCTAATAATCAATAAAACCAAGGAAAATTTTATGGGCTAGATTTTTCCCATAAGTTAATTTTCTATTTTTTTTCTTCTCAAAAATGCATTTGACAATTCCATTATTTCTAAAAAAAAATTCTTTCAATTACAAAATTATCACCGCACATTTTCTTTGAAGAAGATAAATTGAACATGACCAAGTAGAAGAAAAAGACAAAAATATCTTTGAGTAGAGAAAGTTATTCACACCATATTGGTGTATGAAACCCCATTTTTGGTGACGACCTACCTCTATCTACCTCTCGATATGAATTTATGACCTCTGAAAAGAAACAGATGTTCTTAATTTTTAAACCCACTCAAATTGTTTATTCACTAAACTCTTTGGTATGAATGCATATGTGAAACTATATACTCAATATGAATTTTTTTATTTGTGACAAACTTCGGTGGTTTAAACATTTGTAGGGATGGGTTAAACCATTGTAGCATAATTCATAGGTATTGGCATTTCATGTACTGGAATCCCAGACAATTGGAAATTCATACAATATTCGATGGAGATGTGTCATGGACCTCCAATTTAATTTAATTTTTTTTTAATTGATATATAATATATATATATATAAGTATGGTAGCAGCTTGACGGTAAACTCTGTAAACATCCACGTTTTGTGCAACCTGTCATATGGCAGTTTTAAG
>LPNX010546292.1:71692-146617 GCA_001517045.1 Pseudotsuga menziesii | reverse complement strand
AACCCATGGCATGAATACATCTATTGTTGTTTTATAAAGTCACTTACACAATTCTTAAAACTGCCATATGACAGGTTGCACAAAACATGGATGTTTACAGAGTTTACCGTCAAGCTGCTGCCATACTTATAGGTGATGTTATTTTTCATTTTCTCTTGTTTTGGGTTTACTAAGGCTCGCTTAGTCCTAAGGCTAAGTCCGGGTCTTTGTTGCATAGATGCTTTTTGTGCATGTGGCAATACTTGGGAGACTATGGGTATAGTCTTGATCCCATATATATATTTTAAATGTAATATGGCTTATAGGACCCAAGGTATAACCTTGGTCCTAAGTGCAAGGTTAAAACATGTTTGAAAAACCCAAGGTCTAACCTTGGTCCTAAAGCGCAATAGTTAACATTACATGGAAATGTGGTTTTTAATTTGCAAGTTTATAATATATAATATGTCGATGGGTTAAACCATAGTTGATCCATGACTACAAGCAATGATTAACATGTTTAATGCATACGTTCGTGTGTTATGATGGTTTTAAAGTTTGGTACTTTGGCTGACCTGTGGATTTAAGGTGCTGCCCTGGCTGTGAGTTGACAACGCAACCAGGATTTTAATGATGGCTCGAGAATGCATCTCGGTGTACACATTTACAACATGTTTCCCAGGGTTTCAATAGGGTTTAATGTGTCATTTTTATTGTTCTAACCCTTCTTTCGAACTTATTTGGCCTGTAAGCTAAGGGAGATGAGGCTATGCTTTGTCAATGGCATTTTTATGAGGTTTTTTGGTGTGAAGACCTGGATGAGCTTAACGGAATTCTATCTGGTTTCTTTCCAAGGTATACAGGAGGTCTTCTTGGCTTTAATGGCTACCCAGAGCTTTCTATTTCATTGAAAAACAAACTCGACCTTCATCTTTAGCTTCGAAACTGCCTTTACGAGGTAAAAACAATTGCCTAAACTTTGCAAGGCTTTTGTTAAAATGATTTATGAACTCTCGTTTGTAAAATACTGATGTCGAGTCATTTTTTTACTGGCAGAGGAGGGATAAGGGTGTCCCGAAGGAGCCAACCTTTGGCCTTCTCTGCAAATCCACTAGGTAAAGCAAGACTGCAAACGTTTGTACATTGTTCAAAATATTTTTATCATTATGGTTTTGACCGTGGTCAGTTGGTTGCAAGGTTGAGAGCACTGGTGAGGATGGCGATAGGGACACCTCCTCCCAGGACCGCGTATTTGAATGCCAAGGTAAGAAAACCTTGAAACATTACTATGTTCCTTAAAGTTTCTAAACCATAATGCTTACTGATAGGTTTGTGTATCTCTCTTGCAGGTGGCTCTTGGAGTTGTGAAGAGGGTTTAGGCTTCCGCTTTCCTTCCAATATAATTTAATGGGTTTCTTTTGGGATCAACCCTGAGGGGTTAATAATTTAATGGATAGAGGGATTCACAACCCTTCTCTGGTCCAGCATCTGTTTTAAAATTGTTTTGTGCATAGTTTCTCATTTTATGGATTAAGAAAGTATTGTGGGTGCCATCATGGATGGGATTACCACCACTTTGGTTAAACTGAAATTTTAAATGTTAGGGTTTTACTTGATAGTGGATGCCATCGTTGATGGTCTTACAAACACATGGATTATGAAATCGTTGTTTAACATTTGATAGTATTAATGTTTATAAATATTAATGCAACCCATAGGGTCTTTGCGATTTTTGTGAAGTTTCTGGAATCATCCGTCATAAAAACTATATCGTGGTTATAATAATACTAGTATGTTTCTTTGCTTATGCAATGGTTTCCATCCTTCGATGTTCTTACTGCCATACATTGGATTTGGGAAGATTCACTACTTCAGAGAATAACTGAGGCGTTTGATTTGGAAATATGTAGTATTGATTATAAATGTTTACCTCGGGTCAAATACTTGTATGAATGGCTGTCCAAACACGATCTTGGAATATATATTAGAATATTTGGTTATAAACATATGTAAATTTGATTGTTAGAGTATTTTGTATCATGTAGATTCGATTGGTTCTAAAATGTAAGGAAATAAATCCTAGATTATAGCTGGCAGGGAACTAGATGTTTAAAGTATTCCTAGCTCTGAGGTTGTTACCTTTGATTTGGTCGGGGACGGTTAGTAAATTAATGATCCACTATTTGAATGACTAAATAATTTATGATTACTATAATTTGTATAAACAAGTAAACGCACAAATATATATTTTATAATTCTATAAAGGGTACCGGTTGATACTTCCTTAGGTCCTGATATGAACACTCTTGATCTGTAATGGGGTTTATGAAATGGGATGCATTTTGATAGTTTATAAATCTAAGGAATACTTCTGGCTCTTATCCAAATTCGAGTAATTTGATTATTTGTTTATACAATATAATATTTGATTGTATTATTCGTTTGTCAGTTTTTAAGGATGTAGCATCCTTGTTATTCATATTCCTTTGACTTATTATAGATAATTATTTTAGCTGTTGTTGTTTCGTTTAGTTATATTTGACCAATTCTTTGTGAGTTTATTAAAGGGATTCTTTCTGTCTGTCGTATATAAAGAAAAAGTGTCTAAGCTTATAATATGATTCTGTCCTTCAGATGGTTTATATAATAAACTAGGTTATGAACCTAAGCAACTATTTTATACCATATTATTAAATCTTTTTGTTAATTTTATTTCAATTGTTTAAATCATACCTAAGGTATGATGTGTCGATTCGGGTTTGAATGCCCACACAAAGATTCATAAGAAAACTCTAAATTACTAACTCATATTTATTTTACAAGTATGCTTATACTAACAGGAAAGAACATCTAGATGTGAAACATAATATGAAAGATTATTGGAACAGAGGCATAATAATTCCATAACCTATTTAGATGCGTAAGGGATCAATACTTAAATTAGATACACAATATATCAATATTTAATTTAGATGCATAACAATTTTTTGCTAAAAGAAAATAGTTGTCATTCTAGGTTAAAAATGGAAATCCTATTGTAACTAGATATAATAAATAAGCAATAGGAAAAGGAACCCGGCACCACTGTTGGGAAAACATAAATGTTATATCCCTTCCTGCCAACCAACTCCTAGAGCAATCAAAATCACTTGCTTCAGAACCCCCAAGGTTGTTCACTGAACCATAAGAGAAAAATCCACTTAATGAACCATCTCTTGCATTATCAGATTCAATCCTCGTCCAATGCTAACCTTCTGCTTGCTAATGGACATACTATTATATAGTATTTTTCCTAGGACTTGGTCATTTATGAGCCTCCTGCTCTGTAGCACTCAATAAAGAGTTGTGACCCGATTTTGGGGAAGATTCCTCCTGCACCTTCAGTTCTTACTCGGCAGCTACAACCACTTGTCTTTTCCTCTTGTGGGAAAACAAACACTCTTCAACATCTATTTCATTTATGTCCCCTCTAGTATCTTTTATTAATAAAATAATAATCCATTACATTTTTTTTTTTACTTCTTGTCAAAAAGTTTTAAAATAATAAAATCAAACATTCTAAAAGAATTTCATAATAATTTATTAAATCTTTGTGTATTACATACACCTCCCCTTAGAGGATAACACTTTCCTTAGTGTTATCAACTTTCTGTCTTATTCTTCCATTTCTTCATCTTGGAATAGGATCGGATATGCCTCCCGCATATCACTTTCCAATTCCAAGTGGGCTCTTCCGGATTAAGGTGCTTCCATTACACCTTGACTTATCGGATGGTATGGTTCCAGAGTAAAAGTCCTCTCCTATTGAGAATAAGCTCCTGTCCCACCTAGAACTCTCCTTCGGGTTCCACCTGTATAACATTCCAATCGATCACATGAGTAGCATCATGAACATATTTCTTCAAAATGGAAACGTGAAAACCTTATGTACTTTAACAGTAGGTGGTAGGGCTAACTGGTATGCAACCGACCCTACTTTAGCCAAAATTTCAAATGTCCCAAAATACCTGAGTGCCAATTTTGAATACTTGCCCAATCTCAAAGAGATTTTCTTGGGATTTACCTTTATATACACATGCTCACCTACCTGGAAATCTCTAGGTGTTCTTTTTAAGCGAGCATAACTTTTTTGACTACCTTGGACAACTTTCAAATTTTGTTGTACCTGTTTCATGGTTAGTTCCATATCCTTTAACAATTCAGGTCCTAAATTTAACCTATCGACTTTACTGCTCCAAGAAATTAGAGTATTATGTTTGCATCCATAATAATTTCAAAAGGACTCATACCAGCTGATACTTAAAAAATTATTATTATAATCAAATTCCACTAAGTAAAAGTAATCTTCCCACTTACCTGGTTTGTCCATTACATACATTCTAAGCATGTCTTCTAGGACTTGATTTACCCTTTCAGTATGTCTATCCGTTTACGGATGATACACAATACTGAAATTCAATTGTGTGCCTAGTCCTTTAAACAACGCTTTCGAAAAATTTCTTGTAAATTTTACATCTCTATTCGAGATTATTACCTTTGGTATGCCATGTAACCTGAAAATATCTTTAATAAAAATATCTACGATGTTAACAACCTTATAAGTAATTTGACTGGAATAAAATGAACTGATTTACTTAACTTATCGACTACGACCATGATTGAGTCGTGCTGCCTAAAATTTTTAGGTAGACCTGTTATAAAATCCATATTGTTTATTTCCCACTTTCATTCTGAAATGGGTAGCGATTGTAGTAACCCTGCTGGATGTTGGTGTTCTACCTTTACTTATTGGAATTCAATGTAGCGAGCTAAGTACTCTATTACCTCTTTTTTCATGTTAGGCCAAAAGAAGTCCTTTCTGATCATGGTGATCATCTTATGGTATCCAAGATGTCCTAAATAGGGTCGTTTGTGTAACTCATTCATAACCGTAATTTGATTTCTGTTGTATTTGGTATGTACAATCTGTTTTTATGCATCAGTAATACTCTTCCATTTAGAATCAAATATGTTTTTATTTGGTTCTTTTCATTTTCAACAGTGTTTTCTTTTAAATTTTGGTTTTCTTTATCTGCATTTTTTGCATTTAAGATCCGATTTTCCAAATCTGATTCGTAACTGCTGCTTGCAATTAGTCACAATTTGTGTGCGAATTAAAGCGTCTGCAACTTTGTTTTCTTTTCCCTTTATATGTTTTATTTCTAATTCATATTCACTTAAGAATGAGAACCACCTAGATTTTCTAACATTTATATTTTATTGTCAAATAAGTATTTTAAACTTATGTTATTTGACATGAGTAAAATTTTTCTTCCAATGAGGTAGTGTCACCACACTTTTAATGCATGTTTAATTGCAACAAGTTCTAAGTCGTGCGTAGTGTAGTTCTTTTAATGTTCTTTTAGTTTTCTAGATTCATAGGCCACGACGTAATTCTCTTGAATTAACACCTCGCCTAATCCCTCCTTACACGCGTCAGTGCATAAGACGAAATCCTTAAAATGATCAACAATTTTCAAGATAGTGGTGGTAGTTAACACATGTTTTAATTTATTAAACTTTCCATACAATTTTCATTCCAATCAAACTTCTCACCTTTATTCTATAGTGAGGTTATGGGGTAGGATACCATAGAAAATCCTTCTATAAACTTTCGACAATAACTTGTAATCCCCATGAACGATCTTATGTCTATTATATTTTTAGGAACCGACCATTCAATGATAGCCTTAATATTGTCGGGGTCTACAAATATTCCATCCTTGGACACTACGTGTCCTATATATTGAATTTTTCCTTTAAATAAGTCACATTTGATAAACTTAGCAAACAATTGTTGTTCTCGTAATACTTGTAAAATTATTCTTAGGTGTTCTTCATGTTCTTTTTTATTCTTCGAGTAAATCAATATGTCATCGATGAATATGACAACAAATTTATCTAGATAGTTACTCATAATACTATTCATTAAGCACATAAAGGATGCAAGTGCATTTGTTAACCCAAAAGGAATCAAGACAAATTTGTGATGACCATAACAGGTTCTAAAGGCAGTTTTAAAGATGTCTTCATATTTGATCCGTACCTAGTGGTATCCGAACCTTAGATCTATAGTAGAGAAGATTGTTTCCCTGCATAATTGATCGAACATATCGTCTATCTGAGGTAAAGGATATCAATTTTTAATATTCATCTTATTTAGTTACTGATAGTCTATTCACAATCTTAAAGTTTCTTCTTTCTTCTTTACGAATAAGACTGGTGCTCCCCAAGGGGAAACACTAGGACGAATATACTTCTTGTCAATAAGTTATTGCAATTGTGATCTAAGTTCTGTAAGTTCTATTATATGCATTCGATACAAATATTTCAATGCTGGTACTGCTCCCGGTATCATATCGATTGTAAAGTCTGTGTGTCTTTTTGGACGTAGTACAGGGACTTCTTCTGGAAAGATGTCTTTAAGATCCTTTAAGATAGGTATATCTTCTATTTTAAGTTTGTTATCATTATATTTATCATCAATTACATAGACAACGAATACTTTACACCCATTATGTACAAATATTTTCATTTGTAAGGCAGAGATCTCTATGATCGTAACCTTTTTGGGAATTCCTTTTACTTTAATGGTGTTTCCAGTATCATTTATGCATGTAAACGTTTTTTCATAGAAATTCAACATTACTCTATGTTTTTCTAACCAATCCATTCCTATCATCATATCATAGGAACCTAATGGTAAAATATTCAGATCAACATGTGTATTAAATTCATTCATTAATATTTCACACCTTTTTACATAACTAGTGACCTTGCATTTAGTACTCATGGCTAACTGTACGAGCCAAGATTTTTCAAATTTTTTTGGTACTAATTTACATAAAAAAATCCTAAATGATACATAACTCAAACTTGCACCTGGATCAATTAGTATGGAAATGCTTGTCAATCTCGACCATTGAAGTTTGATGGGATGCTTGTCAATTCTCCAACGCAACACTGATTCTGGGCATGATCCTTGCCATATCTCCCATTGTAACAACTTCCTGAATGGTGTGAACATTATTAAAGTTTTTCTTTGTTATAGGACAAGGTTTAAAATAATGTGGCTCGCCACATTCCCAACATTTTAAGCGTTCCCTCTGTGCAATGTTTTTTTTTAAAGTAATGGGAGGTTCTCTCTCTTTTGCTGCAGGGTTCTTTGGTTTAAAATTGTTATATTTACTGCCTTGATACCCTTTATAATTATTCCTAGTATTTTTGTAAAATTTATTATTCTTCTTTCTTGGATCGAAGTTATCTCATCTTTAGTTTTCCAATTTGGTACATTTTCTCTTTTATTTTTATTCTGATCATAATAGAAATTCACTTTTCTCATTGCTTCTTCTAGCATCTTCGGATTGTCATACTCAGTCCGCTCTTTAAACATGATAGGAAAGTAGCTGAGAAAGCGTTATATTTTTGGTTTTTCATATATTATATATGGTACATAACAAAGTAGACTCATTAATTTACTACAGAGTTCTTTCATGGTCATAGCTCTTAACCTTAACTCATAGAATTCCTTAGCCTTTTCTTCATAGTTCTGTTCTGAAATGTGCTTTCATTTAAAATGATTTTTAAAGGTTTTCCAAGTTACACATCGTTCTTTTATTCTTTTTACTTTTTTTTTAATATCTTTCCACCATATATATGCTTTTCCAGTTAAATTATAAATTTCCATTTTTGCCTTCAATTCATTGGAGTAATTATGGATTTGGAGGTATTTTTTCATTTCCGATAACCAGGCTTCCACCTCTTCTCCTTTTTCGATCTCACCGTTAAACATAGGTGGTTTATTTTTTTTTAAATCCCCCATAAATCACTTCATAAGGTTTGTAGTTCTTTTTCTTTTTATTATCATCACTACTTTCATTGGAATCCCACTGTTTATTTGTGTGGTGTTTAGCTGACTCCTCACTGGAAGTTTCAGCCCCATATTGAAAATTCCAGTTTTCTTCCCTTACGTTTGTAAGGTGTAGTTTTTGGCATATTATATTCATGTTCTTTGTTTTTCTCTTTTTCATCATTGTGTATTTTAACCAGCTAAATGTTATTTAGTTCTTATTGAGATTTCAGATTTCGTTCATTATCCTCCCTAACTCTTTTTAACTCTGAGCTTAGTTCTTTAATAGTTCTTTGCAATTCAGATGGGTTATCATTTTGACTCTCATTAAGGTTTACCCATATTTCACCCTCCTCACTATTCACATGGTTTCTAGAGTGTTATTCTTCTTCTGCAGACATTCCTACGTCTTCCTTAGTTTTCCTGCAAAAATAAAGTTATCCTTCTCTTCGTGTTTCGTAAGAGAATCAAACCCAAAATAAAATAAAATTAGTTTTCCGGTTTAATAGCTTGAGTGTTAGGATAGTTCATGCCAAGTGTTGTAACCATGCTCTGAGACCATTCTGTCATGGACCTCCAAATTACATACATAATTATTATTTTTAATTCACACACACACACACACACACACACACACACACACACACACACACATACATATAACCATAAACACATCTATATGCTTTTGACATGCATGAGTTACTATGACATGAATACATTTGTTGTTGTTTTATAAAGTCGCTTACACAATTCTTAAAACTGTTATATGATAGGTTGCACAAAACGTGGATGTTTATAGAGTTTACCCTCAAGTTGTCGTCATACCTACAGGTGAGGTTATTGTTCCTTTTATCTTGTTCTAGGTTTACTAAGGCTCGCTTAGTCCTAAGGCTAAGTTTGGGTCTTCGCTGCATAGATGCTTTATGTGCATGTGACAATACTTGGGAGACTATGGGCATAGTCTTGATCCCATATTTTTTTTTAAATGTAATATGGCTTAAGGGACCCAAGGTATAACCTAGGTCCTAAGTGCAAGGTTAAAACATGTTTGAAAAGACCCAAAGTCTAACCTTGGTCCTAAAGCGCAATTGTTAACATTACATGGAAATGTGGTTTTTAATTTACAAGTTTATAATATATAATTATGGCTATGGGTTAAACCATAGTCGATCCATGATTGCAAGCAATAATTAACATGTTTAATGCATACGTCTATGTGTTATGATGGTTTTAAAGTTTGGTACTTTGGTTGACCTGTGGATTTAAGGTGTTGCCTTGGCTGCGAGTTGACAGCGCACTCAGAATTTTAATGCTGGCTTGAGAATTATTCTTGACCGTCCACCTGTATAGCACATTTTCCATGGTTTCAATAGGGTTTAATGTGTCGTTTTGATTTTCTGAACCTTTCGTTCGAATTTATTTGGTCTATAAGATAAGGGAGTTGAGGCTCTGCTATGTCAATGGCGATTTTATGAAGTTTTTTGGTGTGAAGACATGCACAAGGTTAATGGCATTCTATCTGGCTGCTTTCCAAGGTATATAGGAGGTATTATTGGATTTAATGGCTACCCATAGCTTACTACTTCGCTGCAAAAGGAACCCGACCTTCATATTTAGCTTTGAAACTGCCTTTACTAGCTAAACACAACTGCTTAAACTCTGCAAGGTTTTTGTTAAATTGTTCTATGAACTCTCGTTTGTAAAATAATGATGCTAAGTCTTTTTTTTATACGCAGAGGAGGGATAAGGGCATCCTGGAGGAGCCGACCCCTGGCCCTCTTTGCAAATCCACCAGGTAAAGTAAGACTACAAATGTTTGCATACTGTTCAAAATATTTTTATCATTATGGTTTTGATTGTGGCCGGTTGGTTGTATGGTTGAGAGCATTGGTGAGGATGGTGACAAGGTCACCTCCTTCCAGGCCCGTGTATTAGAACACCAAGGTAAGAAAACCTTGAAACCTTACTCTATTCCTTACAGTTTTAAAACCATAATCCTTACTAATGGTTCTGTGTATCTCTCTTGCATGTGGCTCTTGGCTGAGTCTTGGAGTCATGAAGAGGGTTCAGGCTTCTGCCTTCATTGCAAGATAAGTTAATGGGTTTCTTTTGGGGTCAACCTTGAGGGGTTTATAATTTAATGGACAAAGGGATTCACAACCCTTCTCTACTCCAACACCTGTTTTAAACTTGTTTTGTGCATGGTTGCTCGTTTTATGGATTAAGAAAGTATTGCGGGTGCCATCGTGGATGGGCTTACCACCACTTCGATTAAACCGTAATTTTAAATGTTAGGGTTTTACTAGATAGTGGATGCCATCGTTGATGGTCTTACAACCACATGGATTACGAAATCGTTGTTTAACATTTGATAATATTGATGTTTATAAATATTAATGTGACCCATAGGGTCTTTGCAATCTTTGTGAAGTTTCTGGAATCATCTGTCATAAAAATTATATCATGGTTATAATATATACTTGTATGTTTCTTTGCTTATGCAATGGTTTCCATCCTTCTGGTCTTACTGCCATACATTAGATTTGGGAAGATTCACCGCTTCAAAGAATAGCTAGGGCATTTGATTTGGAAATATGTAGTTTTGATTATAATTGCTTACCTTAGGTCAAATACCCGTATGAATTGAATGGACAAACACGAGCTTGTAATATATCTTAGAATATTTAGTTATAAACAAATGTAAATTTGATTGTTAGAGTATTTTGTATCCTGTATATTCGATTGGTTCAAAAACATAAGGAAATAAATCCTGGATTATAGACAACAGGGGAACTAGATGCTTAAAGTATTCCTAGCTCTGAAGTTGATACCTTCGATTGGGTCGGGGACGGTTAGTAAATTAATGATCTGATATTTACGATCCACTATTTGAATGACTAAATAATTTATGATTACTATAATTTGTATAAATAGTTGAATGTACAAATATATATTTTATAATTCTATACAAGGTACCTATTGATATTTCCTTAGGTATTGATCTAAACACTCTTGATTTATAATGGGGTTTATGAAATGGGATGCATTTTAATAGTTTACAAATCTAAGGGCGATCTAAGGAAGCCTTCCAACTCTTATTGAGATTCGAGTAATTTGATTATTTGTTTATATTGTATAATATTTGACTGTATTATTCATTTGTCATTTTTTAAGGATGTAACATCCTTGTTACTCGTATTCCTTCGACTTATTATAGATAATTATTTTAATTGTTGTTGTTTGGTTTAGTTAGATTTGACCAATTCTTTGTGAATTTATTAAAGGAATTCTTTCTGTCTGTCATATAAAAAGAAAAATTTTCTAAGCTTATAATATGATTCTTCCCTTTGGATGGTTTATATAATAAACTAGGTTGTCAACCTAAGCAACTACATTATACCATATAATTAAATATTTTCGGTAATTTTATTTCGATTGTTTAAATCATACCTAAGGTATGAATTCTCGCTCTAGGTATGAATGCCCGCAAAAAGATTCACAAGAAAACTCTAAATTACTAACTCATATTTATTTTATAAGTATGATTATACTAACAGGAAAGAACATCTAATTGTGAAACATAATATGAAATATTAATGGAACAAAGGCGTAATAAATCCATAACCTATTTAGATGCGCAAGGGATCAATACTTAAATCATATACATAATAGATCAATACTTAATTCATATGGGCTGGTGCAAGCTAATGCTGGTCAATTATGACGTGTTCATTGCAATGGACTTCTGGAAAAACAGAAATATGAATGTCAAAACGCAATATTAGAGGTACCTACACATTTTTTTGGAATATGGTGTAAGAATATAAAACGTGGACAATCGGATTACCTTCCAGAATATATAACTTTTATTTATGGAAACTAAGTATAAATCCCCAAAAACGAGTTTCTTCTAAGGTTGGTATGTTATTTTTTTCCCCAAAAAATAATGAATATGTTTACGTTGGTCCACTCGTTTGGTATGCAAATGGTGGAATTTTGTGAAAACAATTATATAGAATTGTAGATAACATGTGTGTCTAGTGCAATGTTATTTTTCCATATTTATTTATGTTAAATATATTTTTTTAAATTAAGGAAGTTAGTGACGCCCTAAAATGACAAGGTCGAGCATTGGTCCACGACATCTTGGTCTTAACATAGTTAATGAACAATATTTTTTTAGGATGTAGTTCTTTGTGTCTTCTTATGCAGGTTCTTTTCCGTTTGCTAAATAGGTGAGCCAATCAAAAGTTATAGATGAAGCAAATAACCTACCTTTTGTGTTAGATTGATGTTAGTCCATTTAAAATTAAATAAAAAATAGAAAAATATAATATATTTAAATAGAAATTACATATTTTGAATATACAGACAGAGTTACACAAGTGTGTGAATTTTCATTAGCAGTGGACAAGCGTGGCATATGCAAAATCATGCAAGAAATAGGAGAAGTCGTACAATACATGTTTTCTATCATAAGACAGTCCAAACCACTTGCTTTGGCAACCTGAAACTAAAACCAAAGCAACCAAGTCATCCACCACGTACGTTGGAAAAAATGTGCCCGCCAAAATTCTGAATTGAAATCATGCGTGCACGTAGTTTAAAAACTAACGCGCATGCACTAGAAGTACGATCGCGCTTCTAAGTGCGTACATGTTAAACACACATGCACGCATAGGTTAAGTTGAAACTTTGCTTTGATTTTATTTTCAAGCATTTGCAATGGAATGATGATGATGAGGAGGAGGATGATGACAATGATGATGATTAGGATGATGACTATGATGATGATGATGGCGATGATGATGAGGGATGTAATACCCTGGTTTCGACCCCGTTTGCATTTAAATAAAATGATGTAAATAATCATGGTGTGGATCTAGGAAAAATACCCACCATTGATTTAGTGTTTATGTTTCGGCAATTATGGTTGAGACGATGGTATTTTATGCTAGCTAAGCATTAAAAAAAACTAGACATTATGTTAAAATTTGCAATTTTAATTAAAAACCCATAGCTGGCTATGTCAACGCAACTAAATGAGATGGGGGCATGATTTTTCCTAAGGATGAGGGAGTGGGGGATTGGAAGAGTGGGGAAATTCCAATTGGGTAGAGTCCCACTTGGAAAAACATTTTTTGAATTTCTTGGGCAAGAAAACACCAAAAACAACCACCTTTCCCTCATGCGACAACGTTTCAGCTTCCCTCACAATTTTGAAATGGAAAAACATTTTAAGAAAACCAATTCGGCATTCACGTAAGTGCCAACAAGCAAAAACGATTCCGAGTCTGAACCTTTCTAGAATTTCCCCTGTTCGACGATCTGAATCCTTCACGTTTTGGTTTTTGTGTTATGATTTTTCCCTTGTTCGACAATTTTTGTTCTCTCTCACGTTTTCCCTTGTTTGCTAGTTATTATCCTGAACACGATTTCCTTGAATCCGATTTTGTGTCTTTGATTTGAAAGACCGGTAATGTTTTTGTTTTGGTAATTTGTAGCAGTCATTCTGGCTCCAGCAATGTTCAGATATTCGTAAATTTCTGTGTGTGTATGTAATCCCTGGCGTCTGCTATGTTTTTTATAAATCCTAGGACTGAGATCACTGTGTGTGCATCCACGTTTAGCATTTGAATTGCTTGAAGGAATGGAAATAGAGTCTATACTTGCTTGATAATTCTATTGTGTGAAAGAACCTCACAAACCAATCTAGAAGGCTGGTTTTCTTCCTTGCATGCCCTTAATAGCACTGGAAGGGAAGGCATGGCCTGAGGGACTGTGTAGGAGAGAAGGGAATGCTTCCTTGTGTTGGGTGTGTAATTGTTTAGAAATCAGGCTAGATTTAGTGTGGGTGTTCATAGCTCTGGGGTTGAGCTCATTAGATTACAATCAGTCTTTCCACCTCCTTGGCAGCTTGATAAAACGAACTAGAAGGACGGCTTGGCTGGTAGCCTGATAAACCCATTTGTTGGCGTGGCTGTGTCTCATGTGAATTTGGATAAGTGTAAACCAATGCCTGTGTAAGTCTGATAAACCCAATTGTGTTGGCTTGACTGAATTTTATTGTATCCTTGGCTATGGGGAAAGTCTGCTAGTGTTCCTTATTCCTTGGGGAAAATCATGCCCAGCTTAGGGGTGGCAGTGTTGCTGAGAGATTAAAGAGCACATTGGCCTATGGTGGGGTGGAACGTTGCAGCTACATAGCTGGTTGTGAGACAAGATTCTCCAAAGACAAGTATTCTTGTTTATTTAAGCTCTACAAATGTATTTGTTTATGAATTATTATGAAATTATCATGAACATGTTGAATGCATGAATGTGTTGAATTGAATGAATTATGCTTCCTCTGAAGATTGCATTATGAATCTGTTTATACTTATGTATGTTTTAAGTTCAATGCATTTTATATATGTATTATGCTCGCGGGGCTTAGACAACCCAGGTTGATAGATGTTAGTCGTGTCCTCTCCGTCGAGTAAGGGTTGGGGACATGACAGTGTGGTATCAGAGAAATAGTTGCAGCATTGGGCGTCAATGGGCCATGAAGAACCAACCTCTATGTTCATATAAAAAGAATAGGCATACAAGAAATTGTTTTTGAAATTTTATCTAAGTATTGGAGAAAATACTTATCTGTGTGGCGGTTGAGAAAACTGGAGAGAGCCGCAATGGCGGCTATGACTGTCTTTCCTTGCCAACACATGAGGTGATTTTTGTTGAATGAGCTGTAGTGGTGGCATAAAAGAAAAGAGCGAGCCACTGTAGCGACTGAGTCGCCCGGAAGAAGCCGACAGGCGTCGGGTGAGATGGGCCGATGAAAAATTTCAGAAATTTTTTCTGAGTATAGAAGACCTCCTTGTTGGCTGAGAAGGCTCCAAGTTGAGCCGCTGTAGTGGTTGACGAGGCAGAAGAAGATCCGCAACAATGACTATGTTGTTTCCTTATTACCGACGCGACGAGCGGTTATTGTCGTTTGAGCTGCAACGATGCCAACAAAGAGAAGTAGGAGCCGCTGCAACGACTAAGTCTCCCGAAGCGAGTTGACACATCGGGTGGAAATCAGTCTTCGAGCCACAGCGGCGGCTGGGTCCCAAGGAGCAAGCCGCAAAGTCGGTAGAGGAAAAAGGAAAGTTTCATCGTGGAAGGAATTAAAAAAAAATCTTCTAAGTGTTGATGCGGCAATTAGAAGTTGGAAAAGTTTCCGATACAGTGACGGATAGAAGAAGATGGAAGAGCCACTATAGTGGCTGAAAATCAGAAAAGTATCCGCAATGGCGGCGAAAGGAAAAAGTAAAAGTGAGCCACTACGCGGCGGACGAAATTTGAAGATCGAGCCGATATGTGGCGACAAAAAGTTGAAGAAAGAGCCGCAACGACGGAAATAAAAGGAACAAGGAGATGCTACGCGACGGAGGAGAAAGAAATATCGAGCCGGTACACATCGGCGGATGGAAGATGATGAAGGAGCTGATAGCGGTGGATGAGAAAGAAATAATGGAGCCACTATGATGAATGAAAAATGAGGATCGAGCCACTGTAGCGGGTGAAAGTAAAAAAGTTTTCCAATGCAGGTAAGTAGTTATGGGGGGCAAGCCCCCTTGATCCCCGTCGTTCCCCTGAGATAGTCACTCTTGTGAAAGAAAATTCTGTGTTTTGGGAAAAGTTGTCAATGTATGATTTTTCCAAATGAAGGTAAGTAGTTATGAATTTCTAGAAATGCTATAAATTTATAATTTAACAACTGTGTTATTAACACATTTTGCATAATCATAATCACCTTCAGAAGTAGCATTCTATATAGTAGAGTTGGGTAAAGTGAGTTGTGGTTCAGCCATGAGAACCGACAACCTGCATGATGATGTACAGAACCCCAATGAGTATGAGGATGATTCTTTGGGGGAAAATTTCCAAGTTGGAAATGTTGAGACAGAGTCTAATGGGAGAAGATTGCAAGAGACTCCCCCAGATTTTGCAGCCACCATGAGAAGCCTAATGGTAGAGATGCAGAGTTACAATGCGGATAATGAAATATTGGTTAAGGCTCAGGAGGAGAAGAATCAGCTAAATGCAGCCATGCTGAAAAGTTTGACAGATCTTCAGAGAAATATGAACTCCGAGGACCGAACAGAAAAGCTAGAAGGGAGTAAGAACATTGCTAGAAGAAGAAAGAGATCACATAGTGAGTCATTTGAATCTAAAGGGTCCACTGGAGATTCAAGTTCTTCTTTGCACAAGAATCAAAGAAGGAGGTGCTACCAAAACCATTCACGAGATGAATTTAAGAAGGAAAGGCCGCCTACCTTTAATGGTGAGGTAAAGACTGGTCAAGAAGCTGAATCTTGGCTTCTGGGAATGGGGAAATATTTCTAGGTCCAAGACTATTATGGGAATATGAAAGCTAGAGTAGCCATTTTCAATTTGACTGGAAGAGCATCCATATGGTGGGAGAATTTCAGGCAAGTAAAGAAAATCAATGAAAGGAAGATTGTGTGGAAGTAGTTCCGGAAGTATTTCAAGGAGAAGTACCTCTCTGACATGTACTATGATGACAAGATCAAAGAGTTCCATGAGCTGAGATTGGGACAACAAACCATGGAGGAATATGCAAACAAGTTCTTGGAATTGCTGAGGTATTTTAGGTATATTAAGGATGAGAAGGTAAAGATCCAATGTTTCATGAGTGGACTGCCTCAGTGCTACAAAGACCGAATTGAGTTTTATGACCTAGGACTCTGGAAGAAGCAATAAGAAAAGCTCAGTATTGCTACGAGCAAAGAAAGAACAAACCAGATTATCAGAAGACATGGAAGAACAAGATGAATGAGAAGTTGGATCAAAGGAAGAAAGGTTACAAACCTTCTAACTTCAGGAATCAACAGAAGCAACCAACACAAGTTGAGAAGCAGCCAGGTAGAGCGACAGGAGAGAAGCTAAAAGATCCATAGAAAAATCGAGGACCACTCCAATGTTGGAAATGTGGAGAACCCCACATGCGTAAGTACTCTCCACTTGAGAATGAAAATGCAAGGCTATCATACAATGTTCAAAAGACAGAAACAGTGGGACAAGTAGCAAGGGCCATACCTAGAATTTATGCGGCACTGGAAGACCGTCAGGCAGATCACCAGTCAACAGTGGTTGAAGTTGCAGGTAATATTGTTGAGCAATCTATTTCTATTTTGATTGACCCTGGTTCTACTCATAGTTATATTGCTCCTAGAGTAGTGGAGGTTTGTCCTCTTAGGAAGGTAAAGCATAACAATTCTTGGTTAGTTCAGCTAGCCACTAGAACTAAGAGAAAAGTTAATGAAGTGGTGGAGAGATGCCCATTGGTGATGAATGGATTTATCACTTGTGTAGATATGAATGTTCTACCACTTGGTTCCTATGATGTTCTCATTGGAATAGATTGGTTAGAAGCTCAAAGAGTGACGCTTGACTGTTATAATAAGACTTTTGAATGCATGGACGAAGAAGGGAACCTAGTAGTTGTACGAGGCATTCAAAAGGTAATCTCGGTAAGACAGATTTCAACAATGTAGTTAAAGAATTTTTGTAGGAAAGGTTGTCAGTTGTATGCAACCCATATTGAGGAGGCAACAGAAAATGAAACTCCTAGGTTGGAAGACTATCCTGTGTTGCAAGACTTCAAGGATTTTTTTCCTAATGACATTCCAGGACTTCCTCCAAAGAGGGACATAGATTTCATAATTGAACTTGTGCCAGGAGCAGCACCGGTGTCAAGGGCACCCTACAAAATGAGTACACCGGAAATGTTAGAGATGAATATGCAACTGCAAGAATTGTTGGATAAAAATTATATCAGGTTGAGTGTGTCTCCTTGGGGAGCACCAGTTCTGTTTGTAAAGAAGAAAGATGGTACACTCAAATTGTGTATTGATTACAGGCAGTTGAATAAAGTCACAGTGAAGAACAAATATCCCTTGCACAGAATTGATGACCTCTTTGATCAAATGAAAGGGGCAAAGGTATTTTCCAAGATTGGATTGAGGTATGGTTACCATCAGGTGAGAATCAAGGATGAAGACATTCATAAGACAACCTTCAGAACAAGGTATGGACATTATGAGTTTGTAATGGTACCATTTGGACTCACAAATGCACCAACAACATTTATGTGCCTTATGAATAGTGTCTTCAGCAAGTATTTGGACAAATTCATTATTGTTTTCCTTGATGACATTATTGTTTATTCTAAGAATGAAGAAGAGCATGAAGAACATTTGAGACTAACATTGCAATTGCTCAAAGAACATCAGCTGGATGTAAAGCTGAGCAAGTGTGACTTCTATAGGGATAGAATTCAGTACTTGGGACACATTATTTCAGAGGAGGGTATATCTATAGAACCTGACAAGATTGAAGCTATTAAGAATTGGCCTACTCCAAAGAATGTGACCGAGGCAAGATCTTTTATGGGGCTTGTAGGATATTACAAGAGATTCATTGAAGGATTCTCCAAGTTTACACATGCTATCACTTATTTGCAAAGGAAGGGTATAAAGTTCGAATGGACCTTGAAATGTGAAGAAAGTTTCCAGCGGTTAAAGTATCTTCTCACAAGTGCACCAGTCTTAAAATTTGCAGAACCAGAGAAAGATTTCGTGGTATGTACGGATGCATGCAGTCAAGGACTTGGAGGAGTTCTTATGTAGGACAACCACGTGATATGTTATGAGGCAAGAAAGTTGAAGGAGCACAAGAAGAACTATGCCACTCATGATCTAGAACTTGCAGCCACAGTACATGCTCTCAAGATGTGGAGACATTACTTGATGGGCAGAAGATTTGAGCTAAGGACAAACCATTGTGGTCTGAAATATTTGTTTGATCAGCCTACTCTGAATGTTAGGCAAGCGAGATGGTTGGAGTTTTTATGTGAGTTTGATTGTGAAATCAAGCACATAAAGGGAAAAGAGAATAAGGTAGTTGATGCACTCAGCAGGAAGGTGCAGGAGATGCATGTGGCATCCATTAGTATTTTCCAATCAGATTTGAGGCAACAAATTGCTAATCATGTTGCCGAAGATGAATTGTATGCACAGGTCAAGGGCAAGTTGCAGCAGCAAAGCCTTGAAAAGAAGTATGAGGGATATAAATTGGAAGAAGATGGAATTCTTACCTACAAGAACATAATTTATATTCCAAATGTAGCAGATTTGAGGAGGGTTGTTATGGATGAAATCCATCAAGCTCCATATTCTGGTCACCCAGGATATCAGAAGACGATTGCTACAGCTAGAAAGCAATACTTTTGGTCAGGAATGAAAAAGGAAATGGCTGAATATATTTCAAGGTGCATGAAGTGTCAGCAAGTGAAGGTTAAACATCAACACCCAACAGGTTTGTTGCATCTTTTTCCAGTTCCAGAATGGAAATGGGAAGTTATTTCCATGGATTTTATTACGGGATTGCCAATGACTTGGAGACAACATGATTCCACCATGGTTGTGGTAGAAAAGTTGACAAAGGAAACACATTTTATACCGGTTAAGTCTACGCATAAGACTAACGACATTGCAAAGATATTTATGAAGGAGATTTTCAAATTGCAGGGATTGCCTAAGGCAATAGTCTCTGACAAGGATGTCAAGTTCACTTCCAATTTTTGGAAGGGGTTGTTTGCATATTTGGGTACAAATTTGAATTTTAGCACTTCCTACCATCCTCAGATTGATGGACAGACTGAGAGAGTTAACCAGGTGCTGGAAGACATGCTTAACATGTATGTGATGGACAAACCAACCAAGTGGGAAGATTATTTACACCTGGTAGATTTTACTTATAATAATGGACAGCAGGCATCCTTGGGGATGAGTCCATATGAAGCTTTGTATGGTAGAAGGTGTAGGACACTAGTGACTTGGGATAATCTAGTGAACAGGGTTGTGCTTGGTCCATAATTGCTCAAGGAGATGGAGCAGGAAGTTGTAAAGATCAGGAAGAATTTGAAGGTAGCCCAGGATAGATAGAAAAGTTATGCAAATAAGCATAGGGTGAACAGAGAGTTCTGTGTTGGGGATCATGTTTACCTCAGAGTGAAGGAAAAGAAGAGTTCCTCGAAGGTTGGAAGTTGTGCCAAGTTGTCACCTAGATACTGTGGGCCATTTGAAGTGCTTGAAAGAATAGGGCCAGTTGCATATAGAATTGCATGTCTTGCTAGCACTAGAGCTCATAATGTTTTTCATGTTTCTTTGCTTAAGAAATATGTACATGATCCTAACTATGTAATAAATTGGGATGTGATATAGGTGGAATGAGAGGGAGAGTTCCAAATCAAGCCTATGCGCATACTCTCCAGGAAGGTCACAATGCTCCAGAACTGAGCAATAGGACAGGTGAAGGTGCAATGGGAGCACTACGGTCCTAAAGAAGCTACATGGGAGCTGGAGGATGCCATGCGACTGGCACATTCATTTTTGTTCGAATCTGCGTATTGTTGAGGGTAGTACCAGCAAGCATTTTTGTTCAATTTTGTAAAGCACTGAGGACAGTGTTGTTGAAGGGGGAGGGGAATGTAATACCCCGGTTTTGACCCCGTTTACATTTAAATAAATTGATGTAAATAATCATGGTGTGGAGCTAGGAAAACGACCCACCATTGATTTAGTGTTTATGTTTCGGCAATTATGGTTGAGCTAATGGTATTTTATGCTAGCTAAACATTAAAAAAAAAAGCTAGACATTATGTTAAATTTTGCAATTTTAATTAAAAACCCACGACTGGCTATGTCAACGCAACTAAATGAGATGGGGGCATGATTTTTCCTAAGGATGAGGGAGTGGGGGATTGGAAGAGTGGGGAAATTCAAATTGGGTAGAGCCCCACTTTGGGAAAAACGTTTTTTGAATTTCTTCGGAAAGAAAACACCAAAAACAACCACATTTCCCTCATGTGAAAGCGTTTCACCTTCCCTCACGAGTTTGCAATGGAAAAACGTTTTGGGAAAACCAATTCGGCATTCATGCAAGAGCCAACAAGCAAAAACGATTCTGAGTGTTAACCTTTTTGGAATTTCCCCTGTCCGGCGATCTGAATCCTTCACGTTTTGGTTTTTGTGTTATGATTTTTCCCCTATTTGACAATTTTTGTTCTCTCTCACGTTTTCCCCTGTCTGCTATTTGTTTTCCTGAACACGATTTCCTTGAATCCGATTTCCCCTGTATTTGCTTATGAATTATTATGAAATTATCATGAACATGTTGAATGCATGAATGTGTTGAATTGAATGAATTATGCTTCCGCTGAAGATTACATTATGCATTTGTTTATACTTATGTATGTTTTACGTTCAATGCATTTTATATATGTATTATGCTCATGGGGCTTAGACAACCCGGGTTGATAGATATCAGTCGCATCCTCTCCGCCGAGTAAGGGTTGGGGACGTGGCAAGGGCGATGACGACGACGACGATGATGAACAATGATGATGGTGATGATGATGATGATGACGATGATGATCACGATGACTATGAATATGATGATGATGATGATTACAATGATGGGGATGATGTTGTTGATGATGATGATAATGATGACCATGATGATGATGATCACGATGATGATGATGAAGAATAATGGTGATGATGATGATCACGATGACTATGAATATGATGATGATGATTATGATGATGATGATGATGATGATGATTACAATGATGGGGATGATGTTGTTGATGATGATGATAATGATGACCATGATGATGACGATGACGATGATGATGATGAACAATGATGATGACGATGATGATGATGATGATGATGATGACTATGATGATGATGATGTTGATGATGCTGATGACGATGATGACGATGACGACGACGACGATCACGAATAGTATGACTATGATGACGATGATTATGATGATGATTACGATGATGAGGATGATGATGGCTATGATGGTGATGATAATGATGACGACGATGATGAAAGTGGTGATGATGAGGATGATGACTATGATGATGATGATGATGATGATGATGGCGACAACTATGATGATGATGATGATGATGAGGATGATGACTATGATGATGATGATGAGGATGATGATGATGATGATGAAAATGACGATGACGATGATGATGAACAATGATGGTGATGATGATGATGAGGATGACGACTATGATGTTGTTGTTGATGATGATGATGATGAGGATGATGAATATGATGATGATGATGAGGATGATGACTATGATGATGATGACGATGACGATGAGGATGATGATGAACAATGATGGTGATGATGATGATGAGGATGATGATGATGAGGATGATGACTATGATGATGATACTGAGGAGGATGATGACAACAATGATGATGAGGATGATGACTATGATGATGATGATGAGGATGATGATGATGATGATGATCACGATGATGACAATGATGGTGAGGATGATGATAGGTTTAGTTGAAACTTTGCTTTGATTTTATTTTCAAGCATTTTCAATGGAATGATGATGATGACCACAACGATGATGATGAAAATTTATGATGATGATAGGTTTAGTTGAAACTTTACTTTGATTTTATTTTCAAGCATTTTCAATGGAATGATGATGATGACCATGACGATGATGATGATGATGAGGAGGATGATGGCAATGATGATGATGATGATGACGACGATGATGATGATGAACACTGATGGTGATAATGATGATAAGGATGATGACTGCTAATGATGAGGATGATGACTATGATGATGATGATGACAATGATGACGATGATGATGACAATGATGATGACGATGACGATGATGATGAACAATGATGGTGATGATGATAATGATGCTGATGATTATCATGATGACTATGACTATGATGACGATGATTATGATGATGGTGATGATGATCACGATGATGAGGATGATGATGACCATGACGATGATGATGAGAAATGATGAGAAATGATGATGATGACGATGATGAGGACAACGACGACGACGATGATGACGACGATGACGACGACGACGATGATGACGACAATGACGACGATGATGATGATCATGAATACTATGACTATGATGACGATGATTATGATGATGCTTACGATGATGAGGATGATGATGACTATGATGGTGATGATGATGACTATGATGGTGATGATGACGATGATGATGATGATGACAATGATGATGATGAGGATGATGACTATGATGATGATGATGAGGATGAGGATGATGATGATGAGGACGAGAATGATGATGATGAGGATGATGACTATGATGATGATGATGAGGATGTTGTTGCTGCTGGTGTTGATGATGATGATGATGACTATGATGATGATGATGATGATGAGGACGACGATGATGATGACGATGACAATGGCGATGATGATGAACAATGATGGTGATGGTGACGATGACGATGATGATGACAACGACGACGACGATGATGACGACGACGATGATGATGATGACTATGATGATGATGATGATGATGACTATGATGATGATGATTACGATGATGTGGATGGTGATGTCTATGATGATTATTATGATGGTGATGATGGTCAGTGTTGGAGGCCTCCCTTACCCTCCACTAGCCATAGGTAAGGAGCCTAAGACCTCATAATGGCATCCATGGGATTAAGAAGAAAGTAGTGGTGAAGACTATATTGTAAAAATACTCTTACATGTGTGAATACCAAGACATTGTTGAAGAACATTAGTCATTAAATGGGATAAAGGTTAGTGAGTAAATGCTATAAATGTTAGGCAGTAGTGCTCACATGTGTATCTGCGTGTACATGTTCATACACGTGCACGCTCTTATGCACGCATGCGCGCTCACAAATACATGTGCATGCACCTGTTACTAGTTAAAAAAAATAGAGATATGGATTCCCGTGGTTGCTACCAATTTTCATAGGTTTTTTACCACTGTTCGCACGTTTTTTGCTCCTGAACTTTGCAATTTGGCTCACACTCAATCATTAATTGGACACTCTTTGATCTATTGGATAGAAGATCACTCTTGGAATATAAAAAACATATTCAATGGTATTGGAAGTTAGTGGATACATTCAAGCTACAAGTTTTCATTGCAAGAAGAGATCATATTGAATAGTTATGGTGAATTGTAAATAATTGTTTTCATTCACAAGCTTTCATATCATTTCATTGATTTATGTTTTATCACATGCCTACAACAATATTTCTCTCATAGACAACAGTTAATTTCACAAGAAGAATTCCCAACTTCACAAGTAAACAAGTCTCATATTCTCCATATAAGATGAAGTATGCAATGTTAACTAATTTACATTTGCACGTGAATATATTTTGATTTCACACAATGATGGCATAGATGAAATTATATCTTGAGACTCTTCAATTTAAAAAAAAACCTTTGAAGCAATCATGGGAGAGGGTCCATATTGAATAGTTCACCAAGTTTTCCATATTCTCTATACAAGATGAAGCATGCAATGTAGACCAATAATCATTTGCACATGAATATATTTTGATTTCCCACAAGGATGGCATAGATGATGTTCTCTATCCAGACTCTTCAATTTGTATAAAAAACTTGGAAGCAATCATGGGAGAGGGTCCATATTGAATAGTTCACCAACTTGTCCATGCTCTCCTCTTCATGCTAGATTTATCATAACATGCCTTTGAGGTTGACAGGGATGCCTCTACCTCAATGATTTCTCCTTTTTTTGAGGGATTTGCAACCTCCTCATTGTGTAATTAGTCAATTTGTTATCTTTAGTTAGTGTAATTTAATGAGTGTAATTTATTCAACTTATTCCTAAGACATCCAAACACCAACTTGTGTCTTCCCTCACAACTAATGTGGCATATTACGTGTAATGTCATTGTTGAGCCTCATTTTGTTATCATTTTTGGCATTAAAATAACACATTTAAATGCATATTTTATTATCTTTTGCACATTTGATGTCATGCAGATCATTATTTCAACATGAGGTAAGAACAAATGAGATGTTTATAAAACTTTGGTTATTAATATCATTTTTATGATTTTATTAACTCAAAATTTATATTATTAAACATATTTGATGTATTAAAAAACTTATATCTTTGTTTACAGATTTCATAATCCTTTGGGCTAAATTTATAAACAATATGCATTCAACTTACCATTCAGCCTGATCTGCGTAACCACTATCCAGCTCACAATCCAGCTCGTTGTCCAGCTCATTGCGTAGCTCATCGCACAACTCATTGTCCAGCTCATCGCGCAGCTCATCGTCCAGCTCATCGCGCAGCTCGCTGTTTACCTCATCACGCAGCTCGCTGTCCAGCTTTCCGTCCAGATCACTAATCAGTTTGCGCACTGTTAATAACCAATCTCATGCATTAAACGATGGAACATTCCCAGGATTACTCGTGGCCTCCTCTGCTTAATATCAAACCACCACCAGTTGTGCATTTAAATAATGAAATGATCTCCATTTTAGAAGATCTGCCGTGTATGATGCTTGCGCTCAACACCACGCCACAACCACGATAAAAGAGGAGCCTGTGTACCACATTCTCATTGAAGAAAACCAGACTCACACTGAAGAAGGGAAGAGCATTTGTGCTGGAATTTGATTAGTTAGAAGCCTTTATGATTGACTAAATATAGAGAGCAGTCGACCACTAAAGGGTCGACTTGCTCAATCTCTTGAAAACAATATAAATACCAGCCTCTGCATGAGTGTTGGTTAGTTGTTCATTTCATTTGTTAAGCAATCATTTTTTGAGAGTTTGTAACTCTGTTCCATCATTTTAATAAAGAGTTGTATTTGTTGTTGTTTATGATTTTGTTCATGTAAGCGCTTCTCGGAAGTCACCCCTGATTGTTGAGAGGGCCCCTCATCAATAAGAGGTTTTCTTTTCTTGTTTTCGTTATTTTTCTTTGTAGCTAATTCAGTTTTGATTTCTAGTTTGTTTATTTCATTAAGTTACTGTAAATGTTTGTTTCATTTGCTTTATGTAATGCATTTTATTCCCAGAATTAAATAGCTAGATTGTGCACATAGTTGTGTCCCATTTGTTTCTGTCATTTCATTTCCAGCTTATTATTTAGTTTTGTTCATAAGAAGATAGAGTATATTATTTTTATCAATTTAAATAGACTAAGTTCTGTTTATTGCTTCTCTGTTATAAGATTATGCAATTTGAATTTCAGTTTGTTTATTAATAAGCAATGATTCTTGATGTTCATGAATTTGTTTAAGTTTATTTTACTGTTAAATTTGATGATTAAATAGGTTTATTTACTGTTCCTTATGCATTGCATCTTCATGTGCACTAAATCGGCTGATAATTAGATCATTTAGGACTTTTCTATTGTTTTCTGTATACAGACTGCCATTCAGATCGTCTGTTCTGCCTTTCATTCAGACCATCCGTCCAGTCTGTCATCCAGTCTGTCGTTTCGTTTTTAGCATTTTTAATGTGTTTTGAAATTGTTTTAAGTTTTGTTTCTTTAGTATTTCAAGTATGCTTAGACTGTAATAGTTAGATGACAGTTTTATTGATCATTTAGACTTAAAGTTATATTGTTTTCATTTATTAAAGTTTTATCCTTTCACTTTAAACATGTTTTTAGTTAGGTTATATTTTGTTTCTTTTATTTGTTTTTTTATTCCTTTTTATTACCACTCTTGTGTTGTTTTATAATTATGCTTTTGGATTAATTTATTTGTTTGCATGTAAAACTTAGAGTTAGTAGTGTTATCCTTAGGAATAGTTTCATTTTTCACTATATGATTACCAATAAAGACTCGTAGATAGAATTCAGTTTCTTTATTAAGTTTTTTACTTACTTCTCTTATTCAGTTTTCTTTGTTTTCTACTTGTTTCTCTCACTTAGTTTTCCATTCACTTATTTAAGTTTCCTTTGCATCATAGCCTTTTAGGTGGTTGTTGATAGTATCCTTTTTAGTTAGGAGTTATTTGTTTATAAATTATTTAGTTGTTATACTTGTATTTCCAAATGTACACTTTCTTTGAATAGTTAGCTCTTGAAGTTACTTGATAGAATTCGTTATTAAAACAATGGTTATATTCTCATTTGTTAATTAGAATAGTCTGATATTATCCTAGTTTGATGCTTTGTTCTAGTTCAATCACATTAATGATTAGATTCTTAGGAGTTTGACTAGGTTTTTCATTTTGAAAGATCTTTCAATCTTTTGTTTATTAAAATACTTCTACAACGCCTTAGGAATCTACCTTCGCATATATTTTGCATCAACTCTAAGCCTACCGACCCTGGTCGATAATTAAATATTAGGTGTATTGATCTAGTCGATATAACACCCAACAAACATCTCATCCGAAGGTGTTGGAAATGAGGAATATTTCACTCATCTTCTTGTGACTTCCAATAATTTTTGAACACAAAGGAAGTCACAATCTTATAGCTGTAATACCTGCAAACTTGTCTCTCTTTACTTGACTCAAATAGAGTATAGAAATGAAACTTTAATTCAAACATAAATAGAAACCTTTAATCAACGTTTATGTATCAATGCCAATAATTACCATACTAACATATCTGTAATTTAGTTAATTATGTTGGAACGCGTCATGTTTCTTGTATAATGGAACTAATACCTTATTTGTTGCTTCTTATGCAGGGGTATACCTCATCATTTTGATAAAGAAAATTTTGGAGATGGAAAACTCACATAACAGAGTAAGAAAAACTAAAAGGAATATGCCCATTGAAAAGGAAAACAAGGTAAGAGAAAAGGCCAGGTTGGCAATGGACAGAGTGGGACATGGTCCAGACATTTCCACTGATACTGCGACCGATCCTAACAGAGTTGATGACATAAAAACCTCTAGTTCAGAACCATAGGTGAAGCGGTTGTGCCCAATAGACCCAAATCAAATTCCAACATCAACACAGTCTCCAACAAAAAATCCATCAATGATCCATGTCGAATCTCTTGAAGACATAGGTATATTGAGAGACGCTAAGTATCAAGCGTTGGACCTAGGAGCAATGATTAATTTGCAATCTCTCCAAGAAGACCACAACCAATATGTCGAGCACACTCCCAATATGGATAAACATGTGAATGAAGCACCACAACAAAGAAGCCCCGGGACTCGTAGCTCATGTCCACCTTCCTTACCTCGACTGTCTAGTGCAAGAAAAAAGACTCCTAGACGTATCCATGTGGATGAAAGCTGTATGTTAGGCCTTGAAGTTAAGTTTCCCAAACACACTATCGATTGGCAATGTAGCAAATTAATGAAGGAATATTTTGAATCCAAAGGCGATGCAGGTAAATGTCAATTATTACTATGTTTGTTAAAGTCAAATTGTTTAGTTGTTGTTAGGAGAATTTTGGGCATAAAGATGGTTAGAAGTTCAGAGGCTGACAATCATATTGTTAGAAATCTCCAATCTGCTTTTAATGTGATTGGGAAGAGGTATCGTACTAAAGATATTTATGCGGGACTTCATGTGTTATCATAATCAATTGTAAGCAAGTCCACACGGAAACGTATCCTTTTTTCACACACTTCTCACATATTGAAATTAAATCAAAAAACTGTTAAGAAGTACTCTGTTATAAGATTAAATATTCAGACTCCAGGTGGAAAAGATTGTTGGGATTTTGTCGGCAGGTTTCCTCCTCGAGATATGAACCTAATTGATGTTGTTAAAGACTTAGTACAAAAGTTCTGGCATGATCATACCAGACCTTCATCTTACCAAAGAGATGTGCTAAAGCTGAGACAGGTTCTACTGAACGTGAACCTAATGTCAAACATTTCCTTGACACAAGACAGACTGAACTCTATGAGAGATTCAGGAATGAGCACACACAATTGAACCTGGGCCAAAGGTCCTTTGAGAAATGTAAACCATGGTACATTTGTATATGCATTGATCGAAACACATGTTGTTGTAGATACCATGTAGAATATGAATATTTTTATGACACGCATAAACATATATTTTGTGATTTGCATACTAACATTGAGCAGGGCTGCAATCATATCCGTAATACCACCGAATGCATAGAGAGATTTTATCGTCAACATCATGTTTCCAAGGCATGAAGGAAAAAATACTATGGAAAATCATGTCTATATGGGAATAGTTCCAGGTGTAGTGGGTTTGCTCTTTTGAAGCGTTCCATTCATGAAAGCAATGAGCATCAATTTGGTAGTATGAACGTGGAGATGCAGAGCTTCAAGTACGTAACCTATCAATCAGATAATGCGAAGAAAAGTAAAAAGATTGCATTGGTGAAGTCACAGGTGCAAATGATTATTGCATGTTTTCCTCTTACATGTTTAGTTTCTACATATACATTATTTAAAGGTCACATTCTAATATGACCCTTTTTTTCACGGCAACAAGTATGGGTATGCGATTTTGTGACGGAGTGTTGGTTCTGACTGGGCAGACCCAGGTTTACTTTACTATACCAACAAAACCCCTAGTTCACAGGCCCTTTCGGCGATAGACCGCAGAGCGGCCTGAAGTCTCACCCGAAGTGATCTTAAATGGGGTGGCTGAAGACTCAGGTGTCTTCAACCGGGTTCTGTAGCATCCTATGGTATCGCGACTCTTCTTAGCCAGCAGGATCTCTCTGCAGAAGCGATCTCTCCTTCTAGATGGCACTGACAGGGAGCAGACTCTTATCGCATCGCATCTTCTCTGGCGATGCGAACACTTACTCTTCTGCTGAGCTCCTTCCCTGCGATATCTCACACTGTAGCTCCACAGACGATGCGATATCTCCTTTCTATTCTATAATGTGTCCTATAATGAGGCTCAATATGCGTAACATCTCTCAAGGTCCTGCGACCTCCTTCCTGGGTCTACTAACTCTATTGACCTTCACAAGATAGTTAAACCACTTCACTTAGACCTATGTAGTTTAACACGCTAACATCAACTACGCTGAACTCATGGAACTCATATACCGGAGTCACTTAACACTGTAACTGTCAAACTGTTATGAACTAAGCACTGATAACTCATATACAGTCTACTTGATACCCTCAACTTGTGTCTAAACCTCTATGTGCTATAACTGAAGCATAACATACATACGTCCATCAACTGATAAGAAACATTCAATTAACAGATAACAGATAACACATAAGTAAAGCACAAACACATGAAATAGTCACATAACACACGGATTTTACGTGGTTCACCTCCAGGGGGGAAGCTACGTCCACGGGAACTGGTTTTTATATTATATCTTGAGAGAGTAAACACAGTTCCGCTGCAACCTGATATGCAGCCTTGAGATCTTATGGGAAACTCCTCGCACACAACCGAGAGCCCTTCTCTCTTATATCTCTTCTCTTATATTGCCTTCTCTTACAATATACTCTTCCTCTCTCTCTCTCTTTCTCTCAATCCCTGCGGATTATTACATACATGCTCAAGGAGCCAGCTACTGGTTATAGTAAGATAATATAGGTGGATTAACAGGACCAGAGCTTGACTCTTACAATACTGAGACTCTAGAGACACTTGACTAGCTAAATGACTCAGTGGCTACTCCATGTCTAACTATCTAAGCAGCTACCCAATTGTCTAACCTTCTACATTACAAAATACATGCTTATATAGGCGGCTCGAAGGTCCTGCCATTACAAAACTGTGGGCCTTTCCCAACAGTAACCCAAAAACCCTAACTGTGACAGTCAGCGCATCTGTACTGTGGGCTGCCGCTTACCGTCACACCACAAATTTCTGCAGTCTTCCACGCTTCCCGACGCTGATCGTGGGTATGGGCACCGCTTCCTACTATCCTTTGTCTTCAATACCTCAGCCCATTGCTCCTTTTCCTTTATGAGGGTAGCTGATCCCTCCTGTCTTCGCTGCTGCCTTAAGTGCAGTGGTTGAGCTCTCTCTTCTCGGTCGCTCAGGTACTGTCTTCTTTGAATTCCCTGTCCCGATGTAGCAGCTTTTCCTGTAGCTGCAGGACCCTTCTCCAACAGTCCCCTAACACTTACTTGTGGCTCGTCCCTGAGCCACTAATAGCTGGCTTCTCCTGCTGTAGCTTCTCCTTGGATTCCTACGAAGTCCTTGCGAATCTCTCTCAAAGTCCTACGACTTCGTTGTTCATAGCTTTGACACACTCTTGTGCCGTTTCAAGCATAGCTTGACTAATGCTGGAGTCTTCTGTAAACTTAGTTCATAGGTCTCTCTTATCTTCCTTCCCTTATTGTCATGCTCTCGCTCTCATCGCTTGCAAGACCTGCCATCCCTTTCTTCGCCATAGGGATTCAAATCCCTGGTATCACAAGAACTCCTCTCTAGCTGGGTTAGAACTCGTATCCCAAAGAAAATATAAATCTGTATCTTCCAGCCTTCTTAAACATTTCACTCATTCTAGATCCTTTTATATGAAAACTATACAAACCATGAATTCCATTCCGAGAACAAGCCTTTGTCTGCATTCTGACGTTCTTTTTGTTGGTTTGTTTTCCCCTTTCATTTTTCTCCTTAGCAAATCGCTCCAGGTTTTCATGCTGCCTATGATCTTCATATTTTCGTTTCTCTGCCTCTGTAATCTCTTGTTCTTCTCTTAGGTGATGAGATAGGTCAGCTTCCTTCTCCCGTTGCCTTCTTTTTCTCATTTTTACTTTCTTCATGGCTGTAGATTTCTTCTCATCATTCCTCTGCTCTGTTTTCTTATCTTCAGTGATCTTCTCGTCTTTCTGCTTTTCTGCAGCCAAGACTTTGATGACATATTATACATCCTGTGCTTGACTCCTCATCCTTGGCGGTTGTCTGACCTGTGATGTACCTAATTTCACAACCTTGGGCGGCGTCGTCATAGCGGACGCAAGGCCACCACGCTGGAATCTTTGCACAATGTCCTCTAAAGGCTCCGTCTCGGACATAAACCACTCGATGCAATACTCTGGACGGGAAATGGCCGCGAAATTGGGGAAAACTAGCACTCTGTAACTAAAGTATCTCTGCACAGGACAACTCTTTAAATTGCTCTGTAACTCTCAGAAATCGCAAAAGTAACCCTTCTGTATGAATGATCTCTGAATTTATAACGAAAGCGATAATCTCAGAAGCAACGGTCATTTAGGCTAGACCCGTCGACGGTATTAATTGCATGGACAATACAATATCTGTCATTTTGATCCTCATTAATTGCTGAAATCCGATCAAATTTCCCTCGAAACTTGTGTATAGGCGCCGGTCTCGACCAAGATTTAGAAAATCTGGAAAAATCATTATACTGTTGCCAAATCTAGGGTAACGTATACCGGTCATTTCTGGCATAACTTCCTGTCAGAAGGCAAAGTGACTAGCCCTTTGTCTCTTTTAAAACTTGTCTACGTGGCATGGGGAGGCATCGCATTGCTGCAATATCACACCACATCGTTCTGAACCAACCTGCTGGCATTAAACTCTGCAACGTTCAAAACTTGCACAACATAACTTTTTTTTTTTTAACCCTCACCTCTGCAAGCATCTTGTGACTTGCGCAAAATAAAATTTCCTCATGCGATTCCTTATACTTAGAATACTTAGAACTCTTTACCTGCCGGTGTAGACTAATTACCGGTGCGATGCCTCCTTTCAACTACACTGGGCATCTGCACTCCTTCAAAACTATTTGAGTTAGGGCCGGGAGGTGGAGTGGCTATAGCTATAAAGCTTAAGTCTACTGCCATTAATCAAAGTGGGAAGAAGCTCCCCGTTCAGTTTGCTGAGCTGAACGACACCTCCTTTTGTAACATATTGAATCTGATATGGCCCCAACCAATGCGTCTTGAACTTCCCTATAAACTTAACAAACTTACTGTCATATAGGAGCACTAGGTATCCTATCTGAAAACTCTTGCTCTTGATGTGCCTATCATGCCAAGCTTTCTCTCATGCCTTCTGCACTTTCTGATGAAATCCTGCGATTAATCTGTCTTCTTCTAAGGTAAGCAGCTGCGCTAGTCTTTCATTCATCGTATCTGTATCAGCTATCTCGGTAATTTGAGCAACTCTTAAACTGGGAATAATATAGTCCATAGGCATAACAGCCTCTTGTCCATACACCAAGCTGAAAGGTGTGTGTCCTGTGAGTTTCTTGCATGTAGTCCTATAAGCCCATAATACAACATTAACCTTGAGGTCCCAATCATTTCTTTGGCTGTCACAAATCTTAGTAAGAGCATTTTCTAGAATCTTGTTAAAGGCCTCCACCGTACTATTAGCTTGAGGGAGGTAGGGAGTGCTCTTATGGTGTTGGATCTGAAATTCCTCCGTCAAGGCCTCAATAGTGCAGTTCAGAAAATGTGTGCCTTGATCACTCATCAAGATTACTGGACATCCAAATCTGCTTATGATGTTTTCAAAGATGAACTATGCAGCTGTAGTAGCATCACAATTCCTTACTGCTCTTGCCTCTGCCCACCTGGTGAGGTATTCTATTCCTATGATGATGTATCTCGCACCAATTCGTTTCACTGGTGGGTTGATAAGACCCATGAAATCTATAGCCCACTTGTCAAATGCCCGCAGTGTAATCTGTGGTCACAGCGACATTTCATCTCTCCGCGAAGGTTTTCCTACCCTCTGGCAGATATCACATCATCTGCAAAACTCCTTAGTGTATTTATGCAAAGTAGGCCACCATAACCCTGTAGTCATGATTTTCTGAGCAGTCGGCTTTCCTGCGAAATGACCTCCTACGGTACCTAAGTGTGCTTCTCTGATAATGGTCTCTTTCTCGTGCGACATCACGCATCTGTGCAGGACTTCATCTGGACCTAACTTATATAGATGTCCTGTGATCAAAGTGAATTTTGCTGCTCTCACAACTAACTGTTTCTTTTGTTGCTTAGTAAAGTCAACTGGTGCCCACCCTGTAGTGAGAAAGTAAATAATATCCTCATAGTACTCATCTGCGATCTGGATAGAAAATAATTGCGCATCTGGCAGATTATCCTCTAAATTACTTGGTTCTTCTCCTGAATCTATTCGCGATAGATGATCAGGTCTGGCATTTAATATTCCTGGTTTTACAATAATTTCAAAATCATACTCCTGAAATAAGAGTAACCATCTACAGATCCTTCCTCCTAATACTGGTTTATTGACCAAATACTTTAAAGCAGAATGGTCAGTAAACATCTTGAATGGGGCACCCAACAGGTAGTGCCTGAACTTCTGTAGAACATACACCATAGCTAATCCTTCTCTTTCTGTAGTGATGTAGTTCTTTTCCGCGGTAGATAGCTTTCTGCTTGAGTACGCGATAGGGTGATCGATACCCCCTTCTCCTGGCTGTGTTAAGATGATCCCCAGTGCAATGCCAGATGCATCCACATGGACATGAAATGGCTTGTTCCAATATGGGAATACTAAGATGGGTGCTGTAACCATATTCTCTTTAAGTGTGTCTAAACTTTGCTGGCATTACTCATTCCATAGGAATTTCACGTCTTTCTTTAACAGCTTTTCCATAGGTGCTGTGATTTTTGCATAACCTTTGATGAATTTTCTATAGTACCCGGTATGACCAAGCACTGTTCTCAATTGCTTGACTGAGTTGGGTGCTGGGAGATGTATAATGATGGCAATATTTGCAGGATCTACCATCAAGCCTTGTCTTTAAACAATATGACCCAACAAATACCAAATGGCGCACATAATATACATTTCTTCAAGTTAAGAGAAATATGATATTGCCTACATTTCTCTAACATGAGCCTTAAATCTCCTATATGCTTGTCGATTAATCCAAATACAGTCCAATCATCAAAATAGAATTCTAAGAATTTATGGATGTATTCCTTGAATACATCAACTACTACTCTAGAAAAGATAGCTAGTGCATTTTTAAGACCAAAGGGCATTACCGTATACTGGAATGAGCCCCATTCTGTCGCAAAGGTGGTCTTATGTCGATCCTCTGAATGGATTCTAATCTGGTGATAGCCTGAAAAGCCATCAGTGAAGGAGTATACCTCCTGTCCTCCCACATTGTCTAAAACTTCATCAGTAAAAGGTGTCGGAAATGGGTCATGAAGTGATGCGTCGTTGAGTTTGCACAGGTCGACACAAATCCTGATTTCTCCTTTGGTTTTCTTTTCCTGCACGACCATGGGACTAACCCATTCGCTCTCTTCTACAGGTTCAATCATGCCTGCTACTAGCATCTTATCGATCTCATCCTTAACTTTTTCTTTATAGCGGTGATTCAATCTATATGGACGCTGCTTAACTGGCCTAGCATCCTCTTTCAGTGGTATGCACATGACTCCCAAATCTCCTACTATTCCCTTCATCTCTGTGAACTTAGTGGGAAATAGGTCATGATAGTCATGTAAGAGATCTGCGATGTGTCCTACTATTTCATCATCCCAATAGTCTCCAATAGAGGCAAACTTTGGTTCTGTTTCTGTGCCAATATTGATCTTTTTAATCTTGATAGGGTCTGTGATAGCTGGAATCTCGAGTTTTGGTCCATCAGCATCGCGAGTCCCTTCTGACTCGGGAATGTTGACGCTGTGAGGATTCTTGTCCTCATCATCTGGCTCTGCTGTGAAGTTGTAACACTCAAGCACATCTTCTAACTGGATAGCCCAATCAGACTGAACAGACACTGATTGGGTACAGTCATCAAATATCTTGGTTTTTATAACACTTAGGGCCTGATCAATGCTTGGATACTTAGATTCAAAAGTGAAAGTGAGTAGAAAGCTGTCTATCATAAGTGGCCATGTGATGGTTCCTCTACGCAATTCTATCTCCGTGTACCAATTCCTTGGCACTGTGTCTAAAGTGTGAATGAATAGGTGAACCCATTCATCCCCTGGAATTGCTGACCAACTCTGTTCGCAAATCTGAATATGTGACCTGGGGTCACTCTCTCCTATGTATTTCAGCTATAAAGGGTCCTTGTCATTAGAAAATCTGATCGCCATCAGTCTCTTAAGATCATCCCATGATGCGATATGTTCTTTATGTGCGTGCCACCATCTTGTAGGTGTGGCTTTTACTGCAAGGTCCATAGTTGTCATCCTCTTCTCTTGAGGAATTTCTTGTTCAAACTGCTGTAAAAAGTCATTGACATCCGCTAGGCCATGAAATGATGGAATGTCAATACTCTCGGCGCCAATCTGACGCAGTGACTTAGTCATAAACGCACATCTACGAGCTGAGACTTCGTAAAGTCTATTCTGCCAATTTTATAAACCAACCTCCGAATCTGATGCGCATGAGCTGTCGCATCACCAACTGATATTTCCTTCTGTGGTAGAGTTGATGTAATCACTCTGATTAGCAGTCATCTGATAAATGCTTTCCATGTTACACGCCTCCTCCTCTACTCAGATAGGTTCAATATAGCGAGGACCCTGAAAAGGATCCAACGGTGCGATGACCCAGATCTGTGTATCCTCAAAGGTCATTTGTCTTTTCTTTAAGTCAATAATAGCCATGTTATCGATTTCCCAATCAATACCTAGTAAAGCTGGATATGGTCTACTATCACCAATGATTTCTATAACTTCAAAGTCGACAAAGCTGCGAACTTCGTCAATATCAACTGGCACTTGTGGTAATCGACCCAGTGGTGATACCCGCTGCTGATTGGTTAAACACAGATGGATAGGTGATCTGGCTAACTTAGGGCTACCCATCTGTTCCCATGTCTGCTTAGTCAGAACATTTACCTCTGATCCTAAATCTAGGATTACCTTGTCCATTTCAAATTCTCCAATTTGTGCTGTGAGTCTCATCTCTCTTCCTGTTCTTGTATGTCCCATAATATTATGAACAGTACGCTGCGCAATGTTCACAGAAGAATATGGCTGACACTGATCTATGATGCGCTGAAGCTCTCCAATAGCTTTCTCATTTCTAACGAGTTTCAAGCAACTCCGTAGGAAGGCTTGTACACTTCCTGTCGACTCGTCCTCTTCGCACCTTCCCAATGTGGTAGCCTGTGATATCTGCACAGGACTAACACCACAAGGTGTTTGCTGCGGTACATCTCTACAAGGCAGTACCTGCGATCCCGATGCTGTAGGTTCAGTAAAGAAAGTTTTTGCTTGCTGAAACGTTTCTTTGTTCTTCTGCAGGTCGAGTGGTGTTGATTTATTAGTTGCTTTGCGCACCCACTCCGGACCTGTGTTCTTTGCATCATCCTGCGATGTGCTACTAGTAGAAGCACCGTTGCGAGTCACAATATGGACTCTTGGTTCTGGCTCTTTCTGCTCAGCAGCAATAAGCTGAATGTTCTAGTTTACTGCTGGCTTAGGGTCCCTAATCTTGGCTATCAAGATCGGACACTCTTCTATAATATGCTCATAGGACTTGCAATACTTACATGTCGTACTAGGGTTCTAACAGTCCCTAGCATAATGTCCTACAATTCCACAATTGTAACAAGTAATAGGTCCACGGCCACGACCAAAGCCTTCTCCACGGCCAAAGCCTCCTCCACGGCCTCGTCCTCTGAATCCTCCTCCACGACCAACATGAGCTTCTTCATGCTGTGGTCCTGCTGCTGGACCTGGTGTTTCCGACTGGACTCTGTATACGTCATGTTTTCTTTCTATCATAAGATCATAAGCTCATAAATTATGTTCATCATGACCTACTGACTTACAGAAGTTACAATATAAGTTCTTAGGGGTTTGTACATACTTTTGAAGTAAAGGGCATTCCGGTGGTCGATGTCCTCTTGTTCTGCAGAGTTCACACCATGGCCCTTGAGTCTGTAATAAGGGGTTAGGAGCCCCACTTTCTAAATACTCTACAAATATTGGACAATTATCCTTAGTATGGCCCTGTCCTTTACACTTTATACACCATAGTTCTTGTGCAATCTCTTTTCCTTTCTTAATCTCATGCATCTGTAGCGTGAGATTGGCTAACTGGTTCTGTAAGTTTGTCATTCCTGTACTGGTCTCAGCTAGAGGTGAAGCCTCTAGTTTCATTTCCATCTCCAACGCTTCATCCTGCGTACGGAGTCTCTGTTGCATTAATGGAAGTCTGATGTGAGGAAGCAGTGTTGCGATGAACCATTCTTTATGCTGCTCCGACGCAAACTCAAAGCTAACCTGGTCTATAAGAGCTTTGAATTTCTGATCAAAGTCCCATACTGACTCTGTAGGTAACTGTTTAATGTCTTTAATCTCTGTGATACACTGTGACTCAGACTTAGGTTTTTTAAATTCTTTAATCATTGCGGTCTTGACCTGTGCAAGCGTTCTGGCTGGCGCTGTTGTATACTTCATATACCATGTTAAAGCTCTGTCTCTAAGTGTAGTGACCAACTGGACAAGTTTAATATTATCATCCTGGATTCCTTTAATGGTCCATACGGCTTCACATAGGAACCAATGCTGTTCCGGGTCTTCTGTCCCTGTACCCTTGAAGGTAGGTAACTTCATGTCATCCCCTATTCTGTTTCTACGTGGTGGATGCTGATTTGCTGTATTACTACCACTCGGCGGTGTAGGTGTAGGTGATGTAGCGGTAGTATGTACTGTATGTGAACTACTAGATGTAGTTCCTACGGGATTACTCTGAGTCCCAGTTGTTTTATGTGGGGTATAAGGGTGGTAAGGGATACCTCCTACTGGTCTCTTTGTATTACTGTGACTCTTTTCTCTAGTGCTGTCTGAACTGTTTTCAAAGAGAGAAGATCTGAAATCTACTTGATATTTCTTACCACTACGTGTACATCCAATTTCATCAAAATCACTCTCAAACTCTTGTGACATTACACTGACTTAGCTTATTCATCCGAGGATAAATCCATTACTCCTTTTTCATGCAATAACATCTTAATGAACAAGTTTAAAGAGCTTAGGTACTTACCATGATATCCTTTGAAAAAGTACCTCTCTGCTTCGCTGAAACTCTTTCTTTGATCGACTGCGAACTCTGTAATGAATCCTTCCAGCAAACTCGCAAGCTAGAAGTCTATTGTTCGTGAAATGGTATTATCAACGCTCTTCACGGTCTGGATCAGCTCTGACGTCCAGACTATGTTTCTTTTCTTCTTGAATATGTTCTTATCACTCAACATTGATAACCAGTCGTACAGCTCATTTGCATAGGTTGCAAAAAATATCTCATGCAGATCTGTGAAGATATGTTTTTGTAACCAGTCCTCTGTACTCAGTCTAGGACTCTTGTTTTCTGTCGCAACGAATTCTTTTTCCTTAGACCCAACCCACTGGTTGAGTTCTTCTTTAGTAGGATGCCAACAGAACATTAGCTCATCAATGTTTTCAAAGCTGGCAACGGAACCATTTGTTGGTTCTAACTGGGCAGACCTGGGTTTAGTTACTGTAACAACAAAACCCATAGCTCACTGGCCCTTTCGGCGACAGACCGCAGAGCGGCCTGAAGTCTCACCCGAAGTGATCTTAAATGGGGTGGCTAAAGACTCAGGTGTCTTCAACCGGGTTCTGTAGCATCCTATGGTCTCGCGACTCTTCTTAGCTAGCGAGATCTCTCTGCGGAAGTGATCTCTCCTTCTAGCTGGCGCTGACAGGGAGCAGACTCTTATCACATCGCATCTTCTTTGGCGATGCGCAGACTTACTCTTCGGCTGAGCTCCTTCCCTACGATATCTCACACCACAGCTCCCCAGACGATGCGATATCGCATTTCTATTCTATAATGTGTCCTATAATGAGGATCAATATGCGTAATAGCTCTCAAGGTCCTGTGACCTCCTTCCTGGGTCTACTAACTCTATTGACCTTCACAAGAGAGTTAAACCACTTCACTTAGACCTCTGCAGTTTAACACGCTAACATCAACTACGCTGAACTCATGAAACTCATATACCGGAGTCACTTAGCACTGTAACTGTCAAACTATTATGAACTAAGCACTGATAACTCATATACAGGCTACTTGATACCCTCAACTTGCGTCTAACCCTCTATGTGCTATAACTGAAGCATAACATACGTACATCCATCAACTGATAAGCAACATTCAAGTAACATATAACAGATAACACATAAGTAAAGCACAAACACATGAAATAGTCACACAACACACGGATTTTACGTGGTTCACCTCCAGGGGGGAAGCTACGTCCATGGGAACTGGTTTTTATATTATATCTTGAGAGAGTAAACACAGTTCTGCTACAACCTGATATGCAGCCTTGAGATCTTCTGGGAAAGTCCTCGCACACAACCGGGAGCCCTTCTCAATTAGATCTCTTCTCTTATATTGCCTTCTCTTACAATATACTCTTCCTCTCTCTCTCTCTTTCTCTCAATCCCTGCGGATTGTTAGATACATGCTCAAGGAGCCAGCTACTGGTTACAGTAAGATAATACATGTGGATTAACAGGACCAGAGCTCGACTCTTACAATACTGAGACTCTAGAGACACTTGTCTAGCTAAATGACTCAGTGGCTACTCCACGTCTAACTGTCTAAGCAGCTACCCAATTGTCTAACCTTTTACATTACAAAATACATGCTTATATAGGCGGCTTGAAGGTCTCTCCATTACAAAACTGTGGGCCTTTCCCAACAGTAACCCAAAAACCCTAACTGTGACAGTCGACGCATCTATACTGTGGGCTGCCGCTTACCATCACACCACAGCTTTTTGCAGTCTTCCATGCTTCCCGGAGCTGATCGTGGGTATGGGCACCGCTTCCTATTGTCCTTTGTCTTCAATACCTCGGCCCATTGCTCCTTTTCCTTTATGAGGGTAGCTGAGCCCTCCTGTCTTCACCGCTGCCTTAAGTGCAATGGTTGAGCTCTCTCTTCTCGGTCGCTCAGGTACTGTCTTCTTTGACTTCCCTGTCCCGATGTAGCAGCTTTTCCTGTAGCTGCGGGACCCTGCTCCAACACGGATTTCTACAATAAAACCGAGCAGTATTTTCAACATGTGCATGCAGCGTGATGGCATGATGAGTAGTACAAAAAATGCAGGGACAAATTTCCCATTGGGACCATATTGTCAACTGTGGATTTTGCAGAAAACTACACCCTTTAGCCACAAAATGAAATTCAGAGTCAATACTACCATTCCGACCAAGTCAACATCATGGTACATATTATGTATAGGCATGGCCTTGAGAGCAACATTAACAACATGATAATACAGAAGGAGAGAAACTTTTACATAAGTGACGATAGATGCCATGATCTGCACTATGTGCAAAATTGTTTTCGAATTTTCTATGATCAGCTAAAGGAGGGAGATATACAGATGGATCAGCATTGGATATGGTCAGATGGTTGTGCGGGCTAGTTAAAAAATGCCCGAGTCTTCCAATGGATGAGTATGTTACATAAGAATTACAATGTGCCGCATATATGGAGCTACTTTGAGACCATGCATAACAAAGGTGAGCATGACGGGGCCGGTGCATGCATCAAGACCGCACTACAAAGGGTGGAGATGAGGTTTACCAGAAACCCTCATATCAAAGATGTAGAATCCATAGTTCAATGGTGCTCTGCAACAATGTCATACCGAACTAAAGTGAAACATACATCAACAGGGGAAGGAAGGTTAGGAAGGATTTTTTGGCATGTGGTTGACATAGATTGATCTCGTTCCTATAGTTGCAACACAATACAAGGAACACGTGGATTTCATTCGGTTCGAAGCTCAAAAAACACCCTATTTGAAATATGGACATAGAAACTTGCTTGCTTTTGTAGCCCTTGTAACAGTGGTGAATGGGATGAATGCGAATGCATGGATTGGGTTGATGATTGGGATCGTGTGTCACTTGGAGTAGACCCATGTGTATTCATTGAAACAACCCACTTAGAGGAGGGCCAGTCATTGATTTTGACCGAATACGACCATATCTCAGATATTGTACAACCAGGACACATATATGCAGTTGTCAGTGCCCCAAAAGACAATGAATGGGGCACATATTATTGGTTGGCACGATGCATTCGAGGTAAGAAAATCCTGAACGGATCATTGATTGATGATGAAGGAAATGAATTTCCTATTGGCTCGATGGTGGTTGAGGGTGAATATCTTACACTAGATGGGAAATCAAGAAGAACTAGTGGACATGTATTCGTGGATTACAGACCAGGTTCTGTGGTTTATCCCTTCACAAACTTGATTATTGGCACGAACAGCCATCTACAGACAATGTCAAACAAGATCTCAACCAAGGTACATTATTTCATTCCTCATTCAAAGCACGAGAAATTGATAGAGGAAATTAGCATTAGAGAGGATCCAAATGGCTATATTGAATGAGATTGGGTAATTGTGCTTACACTCCACTGGGGTGAAACCCTAGTTTGCATAATCTGTCCTGGTGGAATTCTTGGGCCATGTGAAGTCGAGGGGGAGGCCACCATGGCCATAATCCTATGCCACAATCCCAAAGGAACTGACGGTTCGTCCACCGGATCCCCGGTCAACGTTTTATGGCGAGTTGCAGTAGGTCTACAAAAGCCGTTCAGGGACGCCTAGGCCAATTCAAGGCTGGGGTCCAAAAACCAAACCAAGCGATGATTTCCAAATCCGTCTGCTCCTACAGGTGTAATTGGGCATGGCCGCCATGAGCACACCACCCTCGGCCACTCGACATAGGGTTTTGTAGGGTCGGTGCACCGTTGCCAGGGTTGCATGGACTCCACTGGGGAGAAACCCTAGTTTTCAAAATTCGGCCTGGAGGCATGCCCGGGATGTGCAGAGTTGGGAGGGAGGATAACTTGGACATAATCCCATGCCACGATCCCAATGGAACCTATGGTTTTTCCATCGGATTCTCAGTCAACGTTCCATGGCTAGTTGCAGTAGGCCTGCAAAAGCCATTTAGGGACGCTTGACCAATTCAACGCTGGGGTCCAAAAACCAAGCCGGGCGGTGATTTTCAATTTTGTTGGCTCTTGCAGGTGTGTTTTGGCATGGTCGCCATTGGAAAGCCACCCTGACCGCTCGACATAGGGTTTTGCAGGGTTGGTGCACCGTTGCCAGGGTTGCATGGACCCCATTTTCATGCGACTTTCAACTCGACATAAATCAACAACCAGAGGTTGGATCGACGAACCATCAAATTTTTTGGTCTCCTAGCATTGTATTACCACTATTGGGCCCTCTCCACTCTGTTTTTGTGTCCCAGTAACTTAATTTTGCATTGGTTTTGTAAAATAGGGGTTTGCTCAGTTTCCCTCAATGCAACTCTCGCATTGGTGGGTCAACTCTATGAAACCATCCACCGTTCCAGCCTTGGTAGTGTTCCCATATCGAAATTTCCCATACACACTTGTTGGATCCAACGACATCCAATCTTGCTACTCTGTTTGTTTTTTCGCTTCCGGACCGAGACTCACCAAGTGTCCCTGAACGACATTTTCATGCGACTTTCAACTCGATATAACTCGGCAATCGGAGGTCGGATCGATGAGCCGTCGAATCCGTTGGTCTCTTGGCATGCCATTACCTCTAGTGGGACCTCTCCACCGTGTTTTCATGGCACAATGACTTCATTGTGCATCGGTTTCATAAACTAGGGTTTTGCTCAATTTCCTTTAATGCAACTCTCGCATTGGTGGGTTAACTCTACAAAACCCTCCACCGTGCCAGTCTTGGTAGTTTTCCCATACTGACATTGCCCATACACACTTATCAGAGCCAACGACATGCAATCTTGCTGCTCTGTTTGTTTTTTCGCTCCCGGACCGAGAGTCACCAAGTGTCCTTGAACGACATTTTCATGCGACTTTCAACTCAACATAAATTGACAACCGGAGGTCGGATCAATGAGCCATTGAATCTGTTGGTATTCAGGCATGTCATTACCTCTAGTGGGCCTTATACATCGTGTTTGCATGGCCTTGTGACTTCATTGTGCATCGGTTTTGTAAACTAGGGTTTTGCTCTGTTTCCTTCAATGCAACTCTCACATTGGTGGGTCAACTCTGCAAAACCCTCCATCGTGCCAGTATTGGTAGTGTTCCCATATCGAAATTTCCTATACACACTTGTTGGAGCCAATGAAATGCAATCTTGTTTCCTCGTTTGGTTTTTCGCTCCAGGACCGAGAGTCACCAAGTGTCCCTGAACGACATTTTCATGCGACTTTCAAATTGACATAACTCAACAACCAGAGGTCGGATTGATGATCCATTGACTCCGTTGGTCTCCTGGCATGCCATTACCTCTATTGAGCCCCTCCATTATGTTTTCATAGCCCAGTGACTTCATTGTGCATCGATTTCGTAAACTAGGGTTTTGCTCAGTTTCCTTCAATGGAACTCTCGCATTGGTGGGTCAACTCTTCAAAACCATCCACCGTTCTAGTCTTGGTAGTGTTCTCATATCGACATTGCCCATACACACTTTTCAGAGCCAATGACAATCTTTCTGCTTCATTTGGTTTTTTGCTTCCGGACAGAGAGTCACCAAGTGTCTCTGAATGACATTTTCATGCGACTTTCAACTCGACATAACTCAACAACCGGAGGTCGGATCGATGAACCGTCAACTCCATTGTTCTCCTCGAATGCCATTACCGAGAAACCAATAGATCATGTACCTAGAATATATGCACCTACACTGCAACAAAGAAACTAGAGTTTCATGAATTACAAGTAGAAACACATAATTGTATGCCAATTATAAGTAAAAACTCATACATGAATTACAAGTATATAACCAATTAAGGTTTAATGGATTGAAAGAATTTCCCATACATAGAGATGATGTATTATTTTAGTCTATTTTATGTAGAACCACTTATACCATATACCCCATACAAGAGAAAATAACAAAAAAACTACGGTTTCACGTACTACAAATCATAAACCTAAAAACTAGGGTTTATAATTTTACACATATAACTACAAACTAGGGTTTTATGAAGTAGAAATTCACATACATAGAGATCAAGTGCTATGTTAGTCTCACTTATGTATAAATACTTAAAACATATACCTAAGCTACATGTACAAATAGAAAAAAAAACTAGGGTTCAGAAATTTAGACATAGAACTACAAACTAGGGTTTATGAAGTCATTAGGTTTATACCATTATATTTGTTAGTCTCAGTCAACTAGAAACTAGTAGACCATATTCATAGAAGATATGTACCTACACTACAACATAAATAATATTTCATGAACTACAAACCACAAACCTAAAAACTATGGTTCACACATTTTAGACATAGAACTAAAAACATGGGACATTATCATCATATTGTACAAAGTCAACCTCTTTTGCAACTGACATACATTGACATAGACCCCAATCAATCCACATTTCATGAATATAGGACTATCAAACTAAGAATGATTTCCAGCCAAGTCAAAGTGGTTTCCTCAATAGGGTTAAATTTTCCCCATTGATTAACATCAACTTGTGCAATTTGTGCATGATAAACCGTAAAGAGTATCTCATTTGATTAGTGTATAAATAATATGTGACATATGACTACAATCCTAGGAATGCTCATATAAAAACCAAAAGTTACTTTATAAGATGTCACAAGAGATGGTTAGGTAGCGCTGGTGTTAGGGTTTCCCTCCTAGGTTTAGGGTTTCCTCATTGATTCTAAACCCTAGGTTATGCATGCTAACCTTTAAACTTCAATTAGGGTTAGGGTTTCCTCATTGATTCTAAACCCTAGGTTATGCACGCTAACCATTAAACTTCAGTTAGCCTATGCCAAAGCAAAATGTACAAGAGATCGTTAAAATTGCAAGTTCTCAACAATAGCATAAAAAATATGTATGTATTCAATGAGAGTGAGCAATGTCAACTTCATCTTCAAATGATATAAAATGTCAAATTTATCAAAATAAATGTTTGCTGAGTAGATGTAACAAATGAAAGCCAATGATAGTCATGTTCAATATGATTCTCAACTCATAAATACTATGAAATGGTAAGAGAATATCATTCCAATATCAATTTCTAGCTTGCAATGATTACTATGTAAATATCAAAGGCAAATGAGTGCTTTCTATTCCAATTTGGAAAATGAATAAGACTGTCAAACTAATGATATCTTTCAGCCAATTATGACTGTCCCAAAATGTTACTTCTAGTCAAAGTAAAGATGCAATAGCTATGGCAATTTCAATTTTGCAAGTAGGAAGACAATTGTTAGGTAAATGCAAGTGGACTACAAGTATTGTCCATTCCAACTTGGTCAATGAATGGGGTTCTCAAACTAAATGTATTTCCACCCAAGACAAATTTTACTATGACTGTCCCAAATACTAATTTCCAGTCAATCCAAGAGTGCCAACAAGTACCTATATGATAGTCCTCAACAAAGATGGTATCTCATACATGTTTTTAGAGGTCTTTTTGGTATTTTAGTAGTGCAAATCTACTTGTAGATCACTGTCGAAAATTGTTATATATGGCTGGAAATGTCATTGATATGTAGAGTCCTAGGAGGGATGCTAAGGGTATAGAATGTTAGTTTTTCAACATTAAGCTAGCTTTATGTTAGGATCTTTATTGAGAGAAAAACAAGTACAACAATCAAACACAAGAGACAATGAACATAGTGTTTTTCATCGGGGAAACCATAAATGGAGAAAACCCTGCAACTTCCTCAGAGATAGAATCAGCACAAGATGTAAAACCCCAAAATAGTAAGATGCACTCCCAACAGCAGTAATCTTCTTCTTGTCTAGCCCCAGTGTCTTCTCCTTCCTCAACTATGTGCTACACTTGAGTGTGTGAGTGATGTGTAGTAAATAGAGACCCCGACTCTCTATTTATACTAATCCCGACACGACTAAAACCCTACTAGGGCCGAACTCTACTAGGATATTCTAATAACCCTAGTGCCCCAGAACTGTGGGGACTTTATCCCTTAGACAATCGGAGGGTTACCCACTATGACTTGACATGACTTGTTTACATTATTGATTCTCCCGATCGGAACATTGGGGCATGAAAACATGACTCAATTACATAATAGATACATCTCAGAATAAACATCGGATTACAATACATAAGATACATAGATGGATACATTCCGAAGTTACAAATACATCAACACTCCCTCTTAACTAGGAAGGTATTATTTCGACACAATTTTCAGCACTGGTCTTCTTCTCTGTATCAACTGGATCATCTTGTCATCTGCATCTCAAGTCTTCTGAGTCTTTAAGTCATCTTTGTCTTTCGAATCTGGATCATTTCTCGATCTGGATCATCATGGGACATCATCACTGGATCTGGATCAACATCACTGGATCTGGATCATCACTCAATCTGGATCATCATCACTAGACTGGATCTGGATCATCACTACTGGATCTAGATCATCACTCGATCTGGATCTCTCGGAGTCATCATAACTAGATCTAGATCATAGCTCGATCTGGATCTCATCTGGTCATCATCATGTGTGCTATCTCGTCATAGGAAGTTATACACAGCCAGCCTTCTTTCATGCTGGTTGTAGGCCTAGCCATCAGGTAGGTCTTTGTCGAACACTTATATCTGACCTACTCATCAAAAAGGCATTCCCAACACTCACATCTGATCATGTAGGAACCTACAATCACATCAAAAAGGCCCAGCACTCACATTCACCAACATGATAGGACATCACATCACTAACATCTATGAAAAGACTTCAGCACTTATATCTGACCTGGAAGGAACTAAATCCTCTCACCATCGCCAGAAAGGCTTGCACTCACATCTGAACTTGAAGGAACTAAGTCCTCCACCCTCGCCAAAAAGGCCCCCAGTCCCAGATTGAGCTACCTGGTAATGGACCAGGTGCCTCCACTCTCCCAGAGAGTGGCAGTTTCCCTTAGTACATCTGTCCTACTCAACAGAATGGCCAGCACTCATATCTGACATGGAAGGAACTGAATCCTCTCACCATGATAGAATGGCTCAGCCCTTACATTTGACCTACTCGTTAGAATGGCTATGAATCTCAGCACTCATATCTGACATGGAAGGAAATGAATCCTCTCACCATGACAGAATGGCTCAGCCCTTATATCTGACCTGCTCGTCAGAATGGATTTGGATCTTAGCACTCATATCTGAAATGGAAGGAACTGAATCCTCTCACCATGACAGAATGGCTCAGCCCTTATATCTGACCTGCTCATCAGAATGGCTTTGGGACTCATCACTTTCCCTTGGAGGAAACCTTGATCTGGAGAACACCAAGCTTCTCCCTGAAGTACTCGAACTTCACTCTGGCCAATGGCTTTGTTAACACATCAGCTATCTGTTCCTCCGTCGCAACATACTGGAGCTTCACTACTCCTCTCTGCACCATATCCCTGATATAGTGATACTTGATCTCGATGTGCTTCGACTTGTCATGGAACACTGGATTCTCTGACAACTTCATGCAACTCTGGTTGTCACAATGTATACAAGTAGCATCCATCTGGAGATCAAATAAATCAGACAGTAGCTTCCTCAGCCATACTTCCTCACAACTAGCTGAACAGGCTGCGACATACTCTGCTTCAGCTGTACTCAGTGCCACACAGGATTGCTTCCTGCTAAACCAAGAGATCACACCTGATCCATACTGAAGCAACACCCTGAAGTGCTCTTCCTATCGATGGCACTGCCTGCCCAATATGAATCAACATAACCCTCCGGGTTAATCTTCTGATTCGCATCGTACTTGAGCCCATAATCAACTATACCCCTCAAATACCTCACAATGTGCTTTGCAGCAATCAAGTGAACATTTCTCGGATCTGTCAAGAATTGGCTCAAGGTGTTCATAGCAAAGCAAATGTCTGGTCTCGTGTTCCTCAAGTACATCAATGATCCAATCATCTGACGATACATCGTAGCATCAACCGACTCTAATGAAGCATCACTCAATAGCTTCAGGTTCGATGCCATAGGTGTGGCCATAGTCTGGCAGTCCATCATCCCAAACCTCTTCAGGATCTCTACTGCATACTTCCCTTGTCTAAGGAAGATTCCATCCGCACTCTGCCACACCTCCATACCTAGAAAATAATGCATCATACCCAAGTCCTTCATCTCGAACTCAGCATACCCAAGTCCTTCAGTAATCAACCCATCCATACCTGTCACAAATAGATCATCTACATATAGTAGAAGCATCATTGGGTTGCCATCTTCAACCTTGTAGTAAAGGTTGGAATTTTCTTTACTCTTGGTAAAGCCCAAACTAGATAGAAAGCTGTCAATATTGCCGTACCAGGTCCTGGGTGCCTGTTTCAAACCGTACAGGGATTTCTTCAATATGCATACATGAAACTCTCTATCATGTGTCTCAAAACCGAGTGGCTGTTCTAGATACACTTCCTCTTCCACTACACCATTCAAGAAGGCAGTCTTGACATCCATCTGGTGTATCTTCCATTTCATCACTGCAGCCAGAGCAAGTACTGATCTGATGGAAGTGTATCTGGCTACAGGTGAAAAGGTTTCTTCATAGTCTATTCCCTCTTTCTTGGAGAAATCCCGAGCTACAAATATTGCCTTATATTTTTCAATGCTACCATCTGCAGCATGTTTGATCTTGTAGATCCATTTGGAAGTTACAACTGAATTCCTGTCTGGTCTTGGGACAACATCCCAAACATCATTCTTCATGATCGATTGGTACTCTTCGATCATAGCATCCTTCCATTCTTTCCATTCTACCGCTTCTTCATAACTGGAAGGTTCTTTATCAATGAAATCACATAGTAAAGCTACATACCCGAAACAGGATCTAGTCCTCTTTCTTTCTCTGTGATTCTCTTTTGGAGCCCCATATCTTTTTGCACCTTGGATAAGTTCTCGTACCCAAGCAGGTTTCCTCTTATGAGGATTCTTCTCCAGAGGTGGATCTACAGGTCTTTGTGGTTCTTCAAATTCTCGATCTTCTTCTTGAGTTTCTTCATTCATAGTTGTATCACGAATTCTGGGTGCTTCTGCTTCTTCAGGTTCTTCAGCAGGTCTCTTTCTGGATTTGTTGTAAGCTATGTCTTCATCAAATGTCACATCCCTGCTGATGTCAATCTTCTTGTATCCTGGGAAATATATTCTGTAAGCCTTCGAGCTTTCAGAGTATCCCACAAATATACCCTTCTTTCCTAAAGGATCTAATTTAGTCCTCTTCTCTTTTGGAATGTGGATGTACACAGGACAACTGAATATTCTGAGATGGATGACTTCTGGTTTCTTGCTGGAGAATACTTCTTTAGGAGTCTTGTTCTCGAGTACTCTATGTGGAGTACGGTTCTGTACATACACCGTTGTTCTGGCAGCTTCCGACCAAAGATGCATAGGAAGGTCTTGATCATGAAGCATTGCTTTTGTAGCTTCCATGATAGTTATGTTCTTCCCTTCCACAATCCCATTCTATTGTGGATTATAAGGAGTGGACAACTCCCTCTTAATCCCTGATTATTTGCATAGCTCTTTGAATTCATTTGAAGTGAATTCTCCGCCATTATCTGATCGAAAGGTCATGATCTTCTTTTCAGTATGGTTCTCGATCAAGGATTTGAATTCCTCAAACTTACTGAATACTTTGTCTTTGTTCTTCATGAATTAAACCCGTGTCTTCCTAGAAAAGTCATCAATAAAAGAAACATAATATGCATACCCGCTTAGAGAGTTTGATGACATAGGACCGCATACATCGGAGTGGATGATTTTCAAGATTCCTTTTGCTTTGCTTTCATTGCTTGGAAATGTCTTCTTTGTATTCTTTCCTTTCACACATACTTTGCTGACCCCATCATGTTTTGCTTATATTTTTGGAAGACCTTCGACAACTTTCTTGGATTTCTGGAAGACCTTCGACAAATTTGCTTGCAATAGGTAGTGCTCTATAATGCACATGTGCAAGCCTTCTATGCCGAAGTTCACTTGGCTCTACTGTGTCATGGACCAAGGCTTGTTCTGGATGGCCCTTCAATTTGTACAAGCCTCCTTCTTGTTCTCCAATCACTACCGCATCATCGATAGTCTTTCCTTTTGGCCACATGATGACTTGACCATCTATGAATGCAACCCACATTCCTTTTGCATCTAATGCTGATATGGAGAGAAGGTTCTTCTTTAGTCCTTGTGAGGTGATTCATGTTCTGACAGTCTCACAAAGGATTCCTTGAATCCAGTCATATGTTTGGAGGCCCCACTGTCTATAAGCCAATCATCACTTCCATGAGTAGTGTTACCTGTGAGAGCAGAGATCAGAACATATTCATCCTCGCTTGAAGAATCTTCACTTTCATATATGGATCTCTTCCTAGATGGTTCATCACCCTCTGCAACATAAGCATGATGTCTTCTTTTGTTGCTCCTCTTCATTATCTTCTGTTTCTTAGGACAATTCCTTGCATAGTGTCCTACTTCATCACATGTATAGCATATGATCATAGATAAATCTTTTCTAGTGTTATCTTTGTGAGAGTGCTTACCTCTAGAGCTATGAGGTCTTCTTTTCTTGGAGTGAGACTTGGAGTGTATTGTGAGAGCTTGGTATTCACTTCCCATCTTCTCTTCTCGAGCTGCTATCCGAGCTTCTTCTTGAGAGCACTCTTCCCATAGTCTGTTGAACTTAACTAACTTCTTTCTAGCACAGATTCCTTGGATGAAAGAATCCCATGACCTAGGAAGGCCATTCAAGGTAGTCATCACAATCTCTGCATTTTCCACTTCTTCATCAACTGCTTCTAGTTTCTCTTTGATCTAATAAACTCTTGTGAAGTAAGATTGAATTGTTTCTGCATTCTGAATCTTCACATTCTTCAGTTGGTTTCTCAGGGTCATCTTCCGGTTTATGTTCTTCCCTTCAAACAATTTGGTTAGGGCATCAAACATAGCTTTAGGTGTCTTGAGAGAGGACACCTGTGGGATAAGGTGATCCTTGATAGAATTAGCAATAATCCTTTTTTCCATAACCATCTTCTTTTTATGTAAGGCCTTTGCCTCATCTCCCTCTGGAACTGGAACCTCCTTATGGATGTAGGAGTCGAACTCATTTTCTTCCAGGACCAGGGAGATCCTATACTTCCAGGCTCGGAAGTTATTAGCTCCCTCAAGCTTTTCATCAAGCTTGGTATGATGAGAAATATTAACTGAGAACCTCAAATGGAAATGCAAAAGATTTTAGATCTTACCAGGTTCAAGATGTCGGATCTGAAACTTGAGCTGAAATCCTGCAGAGCTGGTTCAGGAGCAAATTAGGGTTTTTCTTTTCCAGAGTTTTGTCCACCCAAATGCCTTGAAATTTGTCCCTAACTTCGATTTTGGGGAGGAGATCAATCCAGGCCTGGGATCACTGAAAAATTCCTCTTCTGTGAAAAGACCTAATTTCCGACAGTAGTGACATGTCCAAAACTGAAAAACCTCAGAATTGGATTCTGCTTCGATAGAAAGATGCGCCCTAAGGAGGAGAGTTATTCCACCTTACTTTTGCTGAAAATCTATGGTGGAAGATCCACAAAGTAGGAAGTCCTAGTTCCCGCAGCTGCATAGTGTCTTCTTCTCAGGTTAGCTTTGATACCATGTTAGTTTTTCAACATTAAGCTAGCATTATGTTAGGATCTTTACTAAGAGAACAACAAGTATAACAATCAAACACAAGAGACAATGAACACAGTGTTTTTCATTGGGGAAACCATAAATGGAGAAAACCCTGCAACTTCCTTAGAGATAGAATCAACACAAGATGTAAAACCCCAAAATAGTAAGATGCACTCCCGACAGCAGTAATCTTCTTCTTGTCTAGCCCCAGTGTATTCTCCTTCCTCAACTATGCGCTACACTTGAGTGTGTGAGTGATGTGTACTAAATAGAGACCCCAGCTCTCTATTTATACTAATCTCGACATGACTAAAACCCTACTAGGGATGACCTCTACTAGGAGAGTCTAATAACCCTAGTGCCCAAGAACTGCGGGGAATTTAACCCTTAGACAATTGGAGGGTTACCCACTATGACTTGACATGACTTGTTTACATGATTGATTCTCTCGATCGAAACATCGGGGCATGACAACATGACTCAATTACATAATAGATACATCCCAGAATAAACATCGGGTTACAATACATAAGATACATAGATGAATACATTCTGAAGTTACAAATAAATCAACATAGAAGGGGTTTTGAAAGGGGGCCAAGGTATGATCCTATAGTCCGAGGATAGGAGTATGAGATTCGAAGCTTAGGGTTAGGAAATGGGAGAGGAGAGGTGGAAAGGTAAGTGAGTAGGTTAGGAGATGGAGAAGAGAGGAAGGGTTTGGAAGGGTAGAAAGCTATGGTTTTAGGTTAGGTGTCTAGTTAGGTATAGGCCGTTAGGGTTTAGGTTTGCAATAACAAGGCCGAAGCTAGGTATGACAAGTCGAGACAACAAATGTAAGGGCCGAGGGGTCAAGAGCCAAGCTAGGTATTTGCACTATGATTTACAAGATCATGTATTTGGTATTTAAAATTATCATTGCTATTATACACGTTTATGCAGTTGTGTATTTTTTTTGTTAACTAACCTACAATATTAAACTTTTTATGCATTTATTGTGAACATATTGACTTCATTGCTTCGTTAACAATAAGTATTGCAAGCACATCAACTGCAATCTACTACTGCATTCGACATAATGTATGCAAATATGTAATCAAAGGAAAAGTAATATAAATAAGTGCGAAATGATATATTCATGTACACAAATTTCCAATCTACAGTAGTGGTGAAAAATGGAACATCGTTCCCAATGTCTATACAATGGAAACTCGTGCCCTATACAAAATATGGCAACTTGTTCCAAAATGACACATCATGGCTAGTATACTTAGGATGGTCTCTCAATCCTCCTACCCACCCTTAGAGCTCCTAGGTGTACCTCCAAAATCGATCTTCTTCTTCTTCGAGCTAGAGGGAGTTCGATTCTTCTAGCCGCTTCGACCACCTCCCCTTGGGCTCTGAAATGACAACAATCAAATGTCAACTCCTACAAGAAATTATACAAGTATAAAACACAATTTAAAAATCAAAATTAAGTTTTCAAATCTTAAATAGCTCACCTCAGACGAGACCATAAGTGGTGAGAAGGCTACCCTCCTCCGTGATCCAAGTCTCTCAGCAATGCCACCCTGCAACATTTAAACAATAAGATAACTCATACAATTTATTGCCTATGTTAATTTTCGTTAATATTGCACAAGATTTTCATAAACTAATCAATCTCACTGTGAACACAACAGGCTGGTCTTGGGGGCTGGTAGGTGGAGTAGTCGGCCGGTCCTCGGGGGTGTCAGGTGGAGCAATGGGCTGGACAACCTGCTCTGATTCTAGGGTGGATGGCATAGTGGAGGAATTATCCACATCGACGTTGGCTACAAAACTAGGGGGCACGATGAGAGAGGGCATGGACTGGAGTGGGCGAAGTGGTGATGTACAACGATAAACCACAACTGGCTGTAGAATGGAATGGGCCACCTCGAAAGAGGAAATGAGGGTGGTGGGGGAATATGGGGGAGGGGATCAAGGTCTGGGGTGGGGTGAATGTGAATGGATGGTGTATCGTGGTTAGAGGGGGGAGGGTCGAAACATGGGAAATTGCAAGGGACGGGGTGGATGGGTGGGGCGAGGAGGAGTGATCTAAGGCTGTGAAGAAGAAGGGGGAGATGGATGGAAGTGTGGTGGTGGATGGGAGGTAAGGGATGGATGGAACGGGGTGGGGAGGGATGCAGGGAAAGGGACATGTATGCTAGGGGCTACAGCTGGCATATATGGTGGGAAAAAGGCAGTCGATGGAGAGATAATGACATCGATGTGCCTATGTACTCGGACATGCATACATATTCATGGCCTCGTATATTAGTACATAAAAAATATAACTGTACAAAGCTAAGCCATCAAAACTGGAATTAAATTTATACTTTATTACACGATACCTTCTCATGAGGGGATCTACTGATCCCTGGCGGGGATGGCTAGTCACTCACTCCTTCGGACACCTGTGCAAACAAAAACATATTTGTATTCAATTACTAAATATTAACTACATTGGATGACAAGATTAACTATTAATATTGAATTTAATTACTGAAAGAAAACTACCTATGTGTATGGTGCCACGATGTCCTCTGCAGCTGCCATGGCTCCATCTAGGTTGAAGGAACCAACGTCCTCCCACCCGGGTGTTGGAAACTCAGCACTGAATAGTTGTACATTAAATCATATCAAGTCATTAACATTTGATTCTAAGTTAAATTTATCAGAAATTATGAGATTGCATAACGCATAATCAATACTTGAACATTAAATAAAACAATAACTAGCCTGGTGTAGGTAGCTGTTTGTGGCATGATCCTGTATGGGAACATGGCATGGATGCCCACATTGAGAACAACGATGAGGCATTGGTCCTGTCGAGCTGGATGGATCATCCTGGCTACCACCTGTAGTTGCTCTCCCTCACCCACCACTAGTAGACCGTGCAAAAGTGTGTCTCTCGGGGTGGTCCTGCTCGCTCTGTGAGGACATAGACACAAATGTGGTATGGTTGAGAAGGTGTCATGTGGCACATCTAATGGACTCATGGATCTCATCTAGCCCGCTACCTAACCCAGGGGGTTGAGGAAGCGGGTTTGGCTCTCACCTAGGTGCAGGAGGTCCTCTAAGTGGGTTCCGATGGGTATGAGGTTGATCTTGGGCTGAGCCAAAATCGACGCCCTGGAAATCGGTGATGTCGAAGTAGTTCACATGGAACCCTAACACAAACTCAACCCACAGTTTCCTAAGAAAATATTGTGGGACCTCGACATTGTTGCATGGAGGCTTGTCAAAAACTATGAACCATCTCTTCCTCCAGTTTTCTCTCCATGGCTGGTAATTATACCAGTCCATGGAAACTCGCCTCTTCCCCACATCTAGAGGCTGTCATGTTCTCGGATCTGTAAATTTGCTCCATAATTGGGCTTTTGTGATATTCAGCTTTCTAATATCTTCTTTGGATATACGAGTGCCATAATGTTCGCTCATTCGAGCCCTATATTGGCTCAAATTGGTTATCTCACCATGGGAAATGTTGATAGACTCTATTATGTTTTGTAGTGATGTAGCGAGGAAAACCCGAGACGGTTCCTTGGTGTTCTTTAGTTCATCACTCAATATTCTTAACTAGTTTAAATCCTCGTGTAATTCATCTTCAGAGCTTTCTGGTGGTTCACCAAATCCATCTTTGGGGTTTTCTTCATTTAATTCAGGGTTTATTGGGTCCTATGATTGGTTTGTTTCACTCCTTTGTTGGGATGGTTCATTGGTATTTGTCATTATGTTTAGGTAATTTGTATCTGCAATATCAAATTTTTTCATTTCAATTCATTTGCAATTTTTTTTAATTTAATATTTTATGTGAAAAACAAAAAAATAACATTAAAAAAAACAAAAAAAATGCAAAGACTACTCCATCTACCTTACTCCAACATCGTGGGTGTCGTTGTAGGTTGCTTGGACACTTCACTTGGGCTCCATGGGTGTCGATTTGGCCTCCTTGGATGTCGTTTTCGGTAGCTTGCGTGCTTGTGGGTTGTTTGTGAATGAAACAAAATTGTTCACTGTTTTTTTTTAAACACAGGGACGCGCACGCATCCCTGTATGCGTATGCATAAATCACGTGCGCACGTCTAGGAATGGGTGCACACCCATACACGCGTGCGCGTCATTAGGGGCGTGTGCGCGCTCCTATTGTCCACATTGGCAATCCGATGTGGAGGTTCGTCATTGCCAACACAAGAACGTGTGCGCGTGTCCAAATGTGCATGCACGTTTTTTGTTTTTTTCCGCTAGTGCGCTCCCATTGCATCATAATTGGGTAGCAACTTCTTGTGGACACCCATATGCATAATAAATTTCTGTTAAAAGAAAATAGTTGTGATTCTAGGTTAAAAATGGAAATCCTATTGTAACTAGATATAACAGATAAGCAATAGGAAAAGGAACCTGGCACCACTACTGGGAAAACATAAATTATATAGCCGTTCCTCCCAACGTGCTCCCAACCAACTCCTAGAAGAGCCAAAATCACTTGCTTTAGAACCCCCGAGCTTGTTCGCCGAACCACAAGAGCAAAATCCACTTAATGCGCCATCTCTTGCATTATTAGATTCAATCCCCGTCCAATGCTAGCTTTCTATTTGCTAATGGACATACTATTATATAGTATTTTGCCTAGGACTTGGTCATTTATGAGCCTACTGCTCATTAGCAGTCAACAAAGAGTTGTGACATGATTTTGGGGAAGATGCCTCCCCCACCTTGAGTTCTCACTACAACCACTTGTCTTTTCCTCTTGTGGGTCAGCAAACATTCTTCAACAACTATTTTATCTCTGTCCCCTCAAGTATCTTTTATTAATAAACGAATAATCCATTACATTTGTTTTATTTTTGACTTCTTGTCAAAAATATTTAGGTTAATAAAATAAAATATTTTAAAAGAATTTAATATAATTTATTAAATCTTGGTGTATTACAAGATCTAATATATAGACAATTCTTACTAGGTAGAAATTGAAAACCTATCTTAAAAAACTAAATTTTGATTATTTAAATATTATAAAATAATCACCATTCAATTTCATACCGCTTAATTCACTTAGTAATGGTAAAAATTTGTTACTTACTAAAATAATTACTAATAAGGATCTCTCACACTAATCACATTATATTTTGTTTTTTAAATAATAATTTAGATTGTAAATAATGTTTAAAAAAAAAGAATAATTTTATGTTCGATTTTTTTTTCCTCGGCCTATAATTTTATGTTTGATATTTAATGATTGATATCTATTATTATTTTAAAAATATTGTATATATTTAACTTTAAAATTTATTTTTATTTATATTAGATTGGTGTATATTTAATTAAAATTATTTATATTAATTATATTGATGTACATTATATTTATATTATATACATATACTTTTATTTATATTATCTGAGTTTGTTGCCTAGTTGTGGAAAAAATCTTCGATTACATGTTCAGGATGTGAATATTTCATCTTCTTCGTTGCTGCTATTCATATTGTCAACGGCCGCTCTTTCTACTGCAGTGGTATTCATGTTTTCGACGGCTATTCTTTGTCCCGTGGTCACGTGCAATCACAGAATATCACCTTTTTGGTTCATTCAAGCTAGAAAGCAGGTAGCACAAGTAATTGGAGAATCAATCAGTAGACTAAGCAAAGATCTTCGAATAATATCTCAATCAGCAAGTTCCAAATAAGAAAATTCAAGACCGTCCGAAAGAGTGATGGTGTGGCCTCAATGAAGAAATCTGGAAGGGCCCATTAGTTTTCATTTTTTTCTTTAGAAATAAACCGATCAAAGTGAGAAAGAGGTTGAGAGAATATCTCAACAAATCCGAAACCAAGTTTTCTAAGCATTATCTCTAAAATTTTCTTTTAATGTTTATATTACTGACAACTATATTAATAAGATTAATATGTTCCTAATAGGTAGACATGCATATATTTGACACATTGATAATGTTTTTTCTCTAATGAATGTGTGAAATATTACTAATAGAGAGATCTATAATGCATTACTAATACGTAGATCTATAATAAATCAATAATACATAGTTTAATGGAAGTTCAGGACTCGTATCGATTGAAAAAAAACTTTTGAGAATCTTCACCCCTTTTTATTCATATTTATAGATTGCATTGAGCATATCGAAGGAAATTACCTAACTAATTGTTCTCATGATGCTAAGGAATGGATTCATTGGAGTATAACTAAACGTTCATCTGTAGTTTTTTATTACCATGTTTTAATTACCACATTGATTTAAAGTTAATTTAATCGTTGTACAATGATTGGAGTTAATCTAATAATTATCTAATAGTTATCCAATATAACTACCATTAGAGTTGAAGTTAAGTTAATAGTTGTAGAATCATTGTATCTAATAGTTAATTTAAAAGTAAACTTTATCAACGATTTGAGTTAAAGCCTAAAGTGGTGATTGGAGTTGAAGTTAAGCCAAAGTTGTATCATCATTGGAGTTAATCTAATAATCATATAGTTGTCTCTTGGAATTTTAATTACCAGGTTGAAGTTGAAGTTTAATTTTTCCAACTATCACGAAGTGTACTTTTCACATGTTAACTAAGTTATTTTTATTTTTTGAAATGGTTAATTATGAATTTTGAACAAAGCCCATAGATTCAATCTAGAAAATACAATTGTATCATTCTTGTCCATAGATGAAAAACATAGATGGTAGTCCACCCCAAAATTCTAAGATATAAATGCCTATCAACTTAATTACAAACCACAATACATAAATCACAAATTACAGATACAAATTGCATGATTAAAATTACAACACTGAAATTTGTTGGTAGATCTTCATTTTCATATTGATCCACTCTGAAATCATCATAGACTCTGCACTTTCTCACCATCATTTTTGAGCTTACCACTTTGATCCGTTTAAGACACAGCTGCTTCTGACCATCAACGATGCACTTGTAATGGATAACAATAAATCAAGTACTTAATTCTGCCAACGTCACATGGGGCTGCCAACTTATTTTCCAAAAAAGTAGTCAAATGATTCGACCATTTTATGAACATACTTCCATCTGTTACCATCAACCTTCATAAAACTCTCCATCTAGTTCTAGGAAGTAGTCTAGATATGTAATGTATCCATAAGTCAATTATACAACTTGCCCTGTCCACAAACACAAAAGGACACAAGAATAACCTGTAACTGATGTCGATAGCTTTACACTACCCATCAACATATAACATATGTAAACATAATCAAACTAGTAACCAATTTGTGACAAAGTCAAGGCTTCCCCACACACCTGTTTAAGTTATGTTATTCTGTTCCACACATAAATATGACACATTCAGATTTCAAAATGTAGAAACTACTACTAATGTAAATCATATCGTTGTCCTTTTCAAGATATGATACAATGATGTATCTCTTCAAACCTTCTGTGTGGCACACACTCGACATCACGCGTTCCTGTGACTTGCACCCTCTCGTGAGAAATCCAAAATTGGGTTTAGTTCTCCATATAAAGAGCGGATATGAACTCAATAGTTTCCTCCCATTATCGTCCATTTTTCTAGATAAGAAATAGCAAGAGTATGAATATTCTCCAATTTCCTCAAGATATTGGTAGCTATTCATGCACAGATAGGCTTCCTTCCTCTGTCTGACTGATAGGATTTGAAGGACAAATATGGTGATCTACAAGTGAAATACCTATACAGTACATGCCTCGGTTGTAGGGATCCATTCTTCTAGAAATATTTCATGGAATGCATCTCCTTAATAACGATCTTAAGTCTGTGATTGCCAATAAAAAACACTGGCAAACAAAATAACAATGTTTGCAAATGTTAAATTCTACACAAAAGAGAAGCAGAAAATGGCGAAACACACAATAGGTATATTGATTTCTGCTCTAGGCAAATTAGTTTCCTTCTCATTATTAACCAGACTACATAAAAACAAAACTATGGGATAATACCATGTGACAGAAAATACTATGGGTTACTAATTGTAGATAAGGTGATCAAACTACTACTCAACTAACCAACTAATTAATGCACATTTGGCCATAATGGACCAATAATATTGCAATTCTTAACACACCCCCTTGATATCAACTGGGACAATACTTTCAGCACTATTAATGAGAATGGATGTGTAACACCCCGGTTTGACCCCATTTGCATTAAAAATGTCTATGATGTATATATTGTAATTAATCATGGTGTGGAGCTAAAGGCAAAAGCCCCACCATCGATTTAACATTTTATGTTCCGGCGATTAAAATCGTTGCCGATGGTATATTTGTGCTAAGCCGGCACATTATAATTTTTGCATCATGTAAATACGCATTTTAATTAAAAATACCCACAACCAGCTATGTCAATGCAACCATAATGAAAAGGGCATGATTTTCTTAAGGATAAGGAGGGGGAAATATTTAACCTTTGGGGCCAATGGAGAAAAGCCAAGTGTCAATTGATAAACCCATTTAGTTGTTACCTATATTTTCTCTTACTCACCCTTTATCCATTGTCTCATTCAACAACCTTTTTGTCTTATTCTTGTCTCAACTACCAAATTAAATCCTCTGATGTTAGTTGGGGCAGTTATTGCATGGACAATGGTGTGTGGTAGGACTGTCAGTCCTTGCCCACACACACACTCCACCAAGGAGCACGTTCATCCTCATGTGGGCAAGAGGAGAAGAGACCACGACCCCCATTCTTATTTTTCCTCACACAAAGAACTGTGAGAGCTTCCTTACCCTCACGATTTTGCTGTGTGCAGTTCTCATTCACAATTTTGGGCCCTGGACATTTTCCCCCATCATCATTCACCCAAGTTGGGGCTCCCTCAAGCGGCTGGGAATTTCCTGAGTGCGAAATCCACGATTTTGGATTTGTTGTGTATTTCTTCCTCACGTGGACAGTCGTTCTTCATTTTTTGTAGGCTGAGAATTTCGTTTTTGTTATGTTCTTGTGGTTAGGTTTCTGTTGCATTTCCCCAATGTTTGCCAAGTTGAAAATTGTTTTGCACTTCCCAACGATTTGGAGGAGAGACCACATCCTCTTGGGTGTTGTTGATGAATTCATTTTTGGCCACGTTAGGGCCAAAACGTCCCTGTGATATTACGATTTGCTGTTAGTGGGTTGTTCTTACCCTCCTTGGCCATTAATTTTGTGGCCGAACTGTTTTCCTCAACCCATAAAGTGTGTATATTGCTGTGGATGCAATTGGTATTTGGACTGTGTAGGAGTGGAAATGAGTCTACTTGACAAACCTAGTGTTTTGCAGGAGCCTCATAGACAGAGCTAGAGGGATGGCTCTCTCCTCTACACCCCCTGAATAGCACTGGAAGGGAAGTCATGGCCCGAGGGACTGTGTAGCAGAGAAATGAATGATTCCTTGTGTTGGGTGTGTGTGGATGTCTTAGGAGTCAAGCTAGTTCGGGTGTAGGCATCCTTAGCTCTTTAATGAGCCCACTAGCTTAGCAGACATTGCTTCCATTTCCTGATAACCCGATAAACCCAACTTGTTGGCTTGGTTATGTGTTGTTGTGTACTCTTAGCCTGATAAACCCAACTGTGTTGGCTTGGCTGAATTTTGTGGTATCCTTGGCTATGTGTGAGCCTACTTAGTTTCCTTATTCCTTGTGGGAATCATGCCCAACTCAGGGGTGGCAGTGTTGCTGAGAGATTAAGGAGCACACTGGCCTATGGTTGGGTGGAACGTTGCAGCGACATAGCTGTTTGCGGGACAAGCTTCTCCATAAGATAAGTATTCTTGTCTATTTCATCTCTGAAATTGTATTTGTTGTTTAATGAGAATGATGAACATGTTAAATGCTTGAATGGAAAGCAATTTGCTTCCGTTGTATGATAAATAATTTATGCATCTATGCATGTTTAGTTCAAAGCATTTCATTTTATGTTCATGGGGCTAGTTGCTCGGGTAGATAGCAGCAACCGGTAGCGTCCTCTTCACCGGTTGGAGGGTCGAGGACGTTACAGGATGACTGTTGGTCTATGTCTCATTGAGGATTACATTTCATTAAAAAACTTTAGCTTTACTTTCTTCCTTGATGTGTACTTGGACTGCTTCTTGTTTGTCTTCGAGATCTTGAACACACTGAAGAACACCTACTTAGCAACAAGTACTCCATCCCTTTGGTTTTGATTTGGTTCCTTTGTTTTTAGAAAGATGAGCTGGAGTATGGGGACAAGTAGCTTGTGAATGTCTAAGAAGATGACTTAACTTGCTGAATTCTCATAATCCAAGGACCGTGTATGCTTAAATCTCTTCCAAGTGAAAACCATTTTGTTTGAAAAACACTTACTAAGATATATCTATACATGTATATTGAAAAAAACGTCCCACTACCATTCTCTCAATATTTGCTTTTTTTGTAAGTTTCAACATCTTTAAAAACTGATAAATGCAAAATATGTAATAGAAAATTGAATAGACAAACCTAAACTAGCATTCTAGAAATAAACATAATATTAGAATCAAATTCTGGAAAAAAAAAAATCTTACACTTCCCCAAAATTAAAAGCCCTCGCGGAACCCTTATTCATACTCAACACGAAATAAAACAAATGCCAAAAGTAAAGTTGTTGGGAGGAACTAGAATCTATGATATTTTTATTCTTCTTTCATTGAAAGCTGAGAGGAAGTTTATCCTCGTGATCATCTAGGTGTTGAGATTGATAAATATTTTTCGACCGTCCGCCATGGAGGAATCTAGAAGGCAGTAAAAAATAGCACAATTGGAGAATATAGTTGTTCGGGTGTTCTCGGCAGTAAGTATCTATAAGATGATACAGTTGGGTAATTATGTATAACATAGAATCATAAAATTTTGGAGTATGTTTTGTTTTAGGATGTATCTTAATTTTACATTGATAAATGTTTAATATTTTGGAGTAGATGAAAACAAGTTTTTTTTTCTATATTACATAAACTTGATGAGAAAAATGTAGTGTCAAAATTAATAGGTAGTGTTCCTATATATATAATAAAATAAAAGTAGCCAAGGTATGAATCACTGTTTCTATGTAATACTTAACTTGTGACTTATTTATGAATAAATTATATAAATAACTGTTACTTTGTAATACAAAGTAACACTTAACTTGTAACTTATTTATGAATAAGTTAAATAGTTATGCTCGTATAAATAAAAGTTATTGCACTATCTTATATAAAGTTTTAGCTTTTGTGTTCTTGTGTTAGTAAATTTAATGTGACAACTATTATTTGTTTTATGTTTTATTAATATCAAAGATAATCTGGACTACTTCCTAGGAAAATAGACAATGTATGTTACTCAGTATAGTTGTTGAGGATAGAATAGTCACTCTGAAGATATGGTAAATTGTGATTTATGATGTTTGTGTCCAATAATGTGGTGTTGTGTTGACCACTCTGTAGTTTTTAGAGTATGTGTGCGCTAAATGTATATAAGTATGCAAAAGTGTAGATTTGGTGATCCTTCTCTATATTTAATATTTTCCAGTGTCACTATAATGACTAATATGATTTCAGATGCCAGCTAGAAATAAAGGATAGATCGGAAATACCTTATTCACATTAAGTCAATGAGTAGTGATTTGTGTCTAGATTAGGTTTGTCCTTTTGGTAGCTTGTTTTTTGAGCAATTAGGTCATTTTCTGGTTTAATGCAACCCCCTCCCCCACTAGTGCTAAACGTCAAATTGCCCAAATGTTGATGACTTAGTCATGATTTTGGTTGACATTAGGTTTTTTGGAAAATTATAAGTGTCTTTTCCCGTGGTATTAACAAATTGATGGGTATTTTATCAAAAGTAAGGGATAATATTGGCTTAATGTTGTGGAAAAACAAATTAGAGCACATGTAAGTTAAGTTTGTAATTCAACATATTAATGAATTTGTAAGTTTAATATCCAAGTAAGACCATGTGATTGGTGCTTCTTTTTAATTTGTCAAATGAATGTAGTAAGACATTGTATTAAAATATGTGCCATTAACAAGTAACATTCTAAATCGATTGAAAAGTCACCATGAACAAATACTTCATTGCAATGAGATTAAATAACGGATACGGTTGCTATTCTAATTTTTATAATATGAAAAATTGGAAATTAATATTTTTGAGGTAAATGTAAATAGACAAATTGAAATGTTGTAAGACCTATTAAAAGTATGTGTCTCATTGACTATTTCAAGTTATAGGGAAGTTGTATTCCTTCTAGGCCCTTTTATTTAGGCATGAAAGTTGCAACACAATGGAATATGGTATCACATGATCTGATTCTCTCTCATAGGTATTGAGGTTGTGGTATCAAGTTGTTGAATTAACCATTTGGGTAGGTAAAAATGTGGTAGGTGTACCTGTATGTTAGCTTGATGCTAGATAAATGAATCTTCGATTAAAGGGTGGACACAAAAAATGAGTTATTTGTGTAGGTACAAAACCATGGAATGGAAAGCTCAAAATATTTGTGACATGTCTGAACAAAATTTAAACCCCAACACATTTATGCCATGCATGCAAAAATTGAAATTCAAATACATCAACATTGCAAATCAAATAAAGAAACTAAGACAATCAACTTAGATTTTAAGATCCAGACCAGTTCTTTAACATTATTTCACTAGTCCATTAACTTAAATAATACCACCAAAATGGGAAGAACCAATTCATATATGTTTATGGGATTGAAAAGAGTGAAAGGAGACCCATTGATAATAGAAACCTGGAAACAAATGTGGACAACCTAGCCTCTAGGCCAACAATCAATTTCCTATTTTCAATAGACAGAGTTGTTCACATCCAAACTACAAGGAACATTCAACTTTGGCAAATTAACCCTCTAGGCTCTAGAATTCCAATCAAACTCAATCTTATGCGTGAATTTTAAATGGGTGGGTTGTTGTGAAAGATAAAGATTATATAGGGATGAAAATCGTTCCGCCATGATCCATTATTCATGAAATGTGGAAAATTTGTATCAAAAAACCCTTTAAGCTATGAATTCATGGTGAATGGAACCATAAGGCTTGATTTGAAAGAAGGATAAAGGGTGAAATAATTGCCATAAGCCTTAATTACAAGAAATAACAGATGAATAGAGAATGTAGATCAAATTTTAGAGGGAACAAATGGTTTTTCTCTGGTTTTCCAGTTTGGCTAACTATTTTTTAGATATTTTCTTTTAAATAAATGGTGGATTGTTTTTTTTTAAACAAAACCTTTCTCTATAAAATTTCTTCATTTGAAAATTTTGAACCCTTGAAATATTGTCCATGGCCCTTAAAATTTTATATAGGTAAAATCACCCTCCCCAATCTTGTATTGCCAACTCCTTATTAACCTCAACACCTATTTTGGTACACTTATGCTCAATTGCTAATCTTCCTAGGCAATAAGCTTCCCCAAGGTGAACATAGATGATGAGAAGGTGGAAGATGACCATTACATCCATTGCCCTCAAATGCTCCAACAAATATTTTGAAGTATACAAAGTGTGATGGGATAGCCAAAGAATTTAATACCTCCTGCTAAGAGAGTCATGTTCACACTAGTACTTCATTCACCTTCAATATGTTGGGTCATCCTGTCAATCATCCCCCAAGGAAGGATCTACCTCATCCTCAATTCCCATACATGATGGCAGGTAAGCATCTTTCAAGTCATCTTGTTCTATCCCATGCTAAGCTCCCGTAAATAAAGGAAAATAAGCATATTTCAAGTCAACTAGTTCTTCTTTCCAATATGATCCATCTAGGTAAAATGTGTTATTTTTGTATGTTAATTTCTTTTTTTCCTTCATTTATCCACTTAGAAATGGACTACATTTCTTCTTCCAAGCAAGTGCCCATTGCTTCAGTATTGTCATTGCTACTACCTAAGCAAAGGTCTTCGCCTCTTTATCAAGCCTATAAAGTCACCTCCTATAGCTTAATAACCAGGGAAAATTTTAAGGATCCATACTTATTTAAACGTGTATAAACCTTGACGAATTTTAATAATTCTTAAAATGTCAACTATATAATACTTGGCAATACTTTTATAAAAATATTTCAATTTATAAGGGTTTTATATAGTTTATTTAATAATATGGCAATTTTTATAGTGAAAAATTTTTACCCCTTCAAAATTGGGCAAAACAGGGCTTCAAAAAATGCAGATTAGTGAATCATTTTTTTGAAAAAAACATGGAAAAATAGCCCATGGGTTAAATTTATCCGCTTAAATATTTCTTGTTAAAGGTTTATTTGAGGTACTCATGCACTAGCTCCTCCTTTTCCCACAGTCCTACTTCTTGGATAATAAGCTCTTTGAACCAACATCAATCTAGACAGGAGAATGTCCTATTACCATCACATACTTCATCATTCTAATTAAATGACTCCTCCTTGTCCAACACTTACCAAAATTGGGCACCTTTGCCAGTGTCTTAGGTTCCATTTCCTGCTCCTAGGCAACGAGTAATCTATATATTTTAACAATGAAAATGGGATGGAAGGTGGATGTCAAGCCCACCTCCATCAACTACAAAGATAATGTTCATAGAATCCACTATAGGATTCATCGTTGCAAACTATTGTTATTGACCTAGTTCCATGGACTTTCCCAAACCTGCTATTAAGGCAACTATAAGCTCTAATGTTTCCTTTGAAATGTACACTTGGACTACTCCCAAGACTTATGGCTTAACAACTAATATTGGTCGTACTTGGACTTCTTCTAAGTCTCCTAACTCTTTCTTGAAAGGACAAATAATGGAAAAATGATCTCAATAATTAAAAAAACTAGCAACATTCTTACCTTTGAATTTAGGTAATTATGTATGCTTCCATGTTGCGAAGTTTTCCTCCTTTCTTCCAAATGATTCCTATCTTTGTTCCCAAGTTTCCACTTGGTGTGACAAAATCTACAACTTCCAACTCCTAGAGCCCAAGATTTACCCAAGTAGAAACTTTGCTCCATCTTCATCACATGTTCCTAGTACATCTCATGGATCTCCTAATCCCAACATTCCCATTCCATGGTCATGGATTCCCTCTTAGTCTTCCATGACTCTTCCACTGTGTCATGCATGCCACAACCCAACAAATGGTTCCACTCTTTACAACACCTTTGAAAAGCCTTCCCAAGCCTCAAGATTTGTTTCACTTAGTACCTCATGCCTATTGATTTCCACCTATATAACTTGTTAATGAAGTCTTCTACTTCGATCCAAGTCACAGTGAAGAGTACCTCACTACCCAATTTCTATGTGAACTAACTTCCCTAGGTGCCTATTGTGCTTAAGCATTGTAAGTATGCGATCACATTTTTTAAGTCACCCTTTACAACTTCCTACCAACTTTCCTTAAGGTTTGTGTCCTGCTAAGTTTTCCTAGGCATGAAGAAGAGAGCCCAATTGATTTTCAACTTGAAGGTTTATTTTGATACCACTTGTCATGGAAGTGGAAGTGGTGAAGAGTGCTTAAAACTTCTCTGATACCATCTTCCATGGAAACTTAGCAATGGTGAGAGCACCCAAAATTGCTTTGATATGACCTATCATGGACCTACTGTATGCATGAAATTTTTCTTCGAACTTGGGGGTTTTCCAACGTCACTTTGACATGTAAAGTCACATGACGCTACCTTGCCTTGATGCACGGGCTTGACTAACCTCTTGAAGGGCTCACTCCATGAACCTATGGCATAACGCCTTCACTCATATGATAATAACAAATACCCATAGTTTCAATAGATAGATACCTCTTATCTAAAAATAATTTATTAAACTAAAACAAAAGATACCCTATTTATATATATAGTGGAAACCCTTGAACTTTTATCTCTTTACATCCTTTGGACACTCCTTATCACTCTTTGATTCTTTACAACTAGTTATTTCTCATTTAAAGTTATTATTCCATAACTTTCCTTTTTTCATAGGTTTTTCTTTTCATATTTTATCCTTTGTTTCATTGTTTTTGAAAAAGATTTTTAAAAAACAAATTTATTATATAATATATATAGAGTTTAAATAAACAAATTTCATGTATCACCTTTATTTATTTATATATATTAAATAGTCAATTAAAAATAATAAAAATAAACACAAAGCGAATATTGAAGGCTCTCGCTAATGCTACACTTGATTGTTTTCATATTTAAGCTTGATGCCCTTAAAGAAATTGTCTCAACTGTGAACTTCAAATTCTTTTAACGTGGATGATCGCGCGTGGAAAGTGCTTTGCATTCACTGCGCGTCCAAGGTTGGCTAATATGTTTTCATCCAGGATCTTTTTATGTAGCACATAGGATAAATAACAACGGAATAACCTATAACCTACCATTTGCACCAATTCGACGCCGAGGAGAGCGTCATTGTCTAATTGTCTAAATGGAGCCCTGGTCGTCCGATTGATACAAATGGTCGGGTCGATAGGTTATTCCACAATAACAATTAAAAGGCTTCGCTTTTTGGAAGTTTGTTTTATTAAATTTGGTTAAAACTTATTTTTAAAAATTGTAATTTTGTTAATATGTTATTATTAATTGATAGATTTTTTTGACTAAATATTGAATTTTAAAACTATCTAAATTATCAAAATTACCATTTAACAAATGAAAACAAAGATTTGAGTTATTTTGGTCTGCCTAATTAAAGGGCAATTTACAGGCTCTGCCTTATACTCGAGTGTGGGTCATTGGATCTTAACCTGTTTGAGATCCAATGACCCACACTCAAACAACGTCCGCATTAAATGAGGAATAGCCTGTGAAATATTGTTCCCCATATACTGCTCCTCTAACTGGAACACTACTTTAATCTCTTTTAATGGTACGATAAATTCTAACATTTTAATCAATATGATGCCAGCTTAGACTTATCTTGTCTTTTAAATGAAACATGGTCACGGCCATTCGCAAAAACCAGTCAAATGATCTGATCTAAACTCGTGACAATTATGCATGTGTTGCACAGGTTGTTGTCTTTGCATGGAATATTAATACCAGCGTACTTTTTTGACTGTAGTGTAAATTCGCCAAGATCAGGTTTGACAAACTGGGCATATTGCTCAAGTACAGAATTCAAATATTGATTCTCTCAACAGTTCTCACGTCTTATCCTCTCAAATCTCAGCCAACCTTCCATTATTTGTGGAGTTGTGTTCTTAATCTGGTCTGTCAAGAACAGATTTTATGATTTTATTTATTTTTTAAATAAAGCATATCATATGAAATAAAGCATAAACATACCTGTGATCACCCACGTATTTGTTACTATCAATTGTGCGAGAAATAGAAGACTCACATGCGTGATCTTTAAGGCCTCAAGATCCCATAGATATCTTAATTTCTGAATAAGAACAGGTCTGGATTTCTCCCTATGGCGTGATCATAGATTCCATAATTGATCAATGAACTTTGCCTTTCTACTTATAAAGCGACAACCATATTAATACGCTCATAAGCATATATTTCACATATTAAAATTTATAATACATATTTTTATATATTTAACGTATTAAAATCTATAATAAATTAATGATATATATTTTTAGATTGTATTGAGCTATTATTTTCGAGGAAAATGATCTTCAATCTTATAAGTCTCAATCAAACACAAGTCATGGGAGCATATTATTTTTATTGAGCCATGCATAATTTCACTACAATGAAAGGAGATCATAATTTCACTACAATGAAAGGAGAAGAGATGGAGTCTACCAAGTTCATCTAAATTTAGTTTAATAATTGTATCACTTATCTAATAGTTAAATCCAATATAACCAGATTAGAGTTGAAGTTAAGCTAATAGTTGTAAAATCATTGAACTTAAGTATAATAGTTGCATCTAATAGTTAAACTAATAATTATCCAATATAAAAGTTAAGGTATAGTTGTAGAATCATTGGAGTTAAGCTAATAGTTGTATCATCAATGGAATTAAGCTCATAGTTGTATCTAATAATCTAATAGTTGTATCTAATAATAAAATAGTTGAAATTAAAGTTTATTTTTTCAACTATCACCAATTGTACTTATGAAATGTTAACTAAGCTATGTCTCATTCTAGTCCATAGATAAAAATACATGGATCTGACAATCCACCCCAAAATTCTAAGATATATACACCAACGTAAAAATACAAGACACACTTAATCCAATTACAAAATGCAGAAGTGAAAACATGTCAACATAGGTGGAGCAAGAATCTACTATAGTTTTTATCTTTTTTCATTGAAAGCTGAGAAGAATTTTGTCCTTGTGATCATCTTCAATGATGATGAAGGTGTTAAGATTGATAAAAAAATTTTCGAATATTCACCATGGTAGAGCATTTTGGCATTAAGACAGATAAAGTTCTTTCGACTCTCTGTCATGGAAGGAAGAATCTAGAAGGCAATGATAAATGATATAGTTTGGTGTCCTTGATAAAGTTCTTCCGACTCTCCATTATGGAAGGAAAAATATAGAAGGCAATGATAAATGATACACTTTGGTGTCTTTAAAGCGTGAAAGATAACATAGCAAATGATACACTTTAGTGTCTTTAAAGCCCGAAAGATAACATAGCATTAGGGATTGTGGCTATAGGTGTTTATATTTTGCAATTTAAAGTGGATTGGTGTTTTTTTAGATTTCAACAAAAATTTAAATAAGACAAATGTACCAACTAATTTATGAAAATTAACTTATGTAGCCTATTTATATTATGTTGTGTATTTCTGTATTAATAAATTTTGTGATGCTTGTGTTGGTAAATTTAATGTGACATAAGTTTTTTGTATTTTATGTTTTTATCATAGTATTAAGGATAATTTAGACTACTTCCTAGCTAAACAGAGGATGTATGTTACTCTCTATAGTTGTTGAAGATAGAATAGTCAATGTGAAGTTAGGGTAGAATTCCTAGTCAAATAAAGGATGTATGTTACTTTCTACAATTATTCAGGATAGAATAGTCATTTATGTGAAGCCACAGTAGACTCGCTAAGTGTGCTTTGAGTTATGATGTTTGAGTGCAATAATGTGGTGGTGTTGGCCACTTTGTAATGTTTTAAGGATGTGCTAAACATATAAAAGCATTTTATACGTAAAAGTATAGATTTAGTGAACTTTTTTAATATTTACTAGTGTTACTATGAAGAATAGAATGATGTTTTATGTCAATCAAGGAATAATTATATTAATAAGTGTTTAGATATTATTTGATATTTTAGATTTCTTTAAATAGATTAACAAGATTAACTTGAGTGTAACAAGTATACATTTATGATTCATTTTATGGTCATTGTATCTTGTTATGTTTAAATGCATTTTGATTAAGATTTAAATAAGCTTTAGTTAAGTGGTGGTTAAAGAAGGGCATCAATTTATTTTTTTAATTTTCTATGTTTTATTTTCAAAAATGAATTTAACAATTTCATTTTTTCTAAGAAAATATTCTTACATTTACAAACATATCACAACACAAAATTTTCTTTAAAAAAATCAAAGATAAATCAAAGATAAAGACATAACCAAGTAAGAGAAAAAAACAAAAATATTCTTTAATGAAGAAAGATATTCACACCAAATTAATGTATAAAAAATGAAACTTTTATTACTGACACAATGAGACCTCTCTACACAGCAATTACCTTACTTACCTCTCATGATTTGAACCTGTTACTTCTCCCAAAGAAAATAAATGCTAGTAATTATTAAGCCTACTCAAATTGTTTTTTGACTGCTCTTTTTAATATAAATGCAACCAAACATATTTATTAAAAATTAAAATACTTCTTCAATATTGGAAACTACTAAACAAGGTAAATAGTGGCTCCGTATTAAAAAAAAACCTGTTTAAATGCACTTTGTGGAGTTCTGCAATTTCAGCAATCATCAAAATATTCAAATCATTAAAATTGAGATATAAACCATGGAAAAATCACACTTTTTGAAAGTAAAAATAACTTTCGAAAATCAAACCAATTGGAATTGGAGGATTGAGATACTTCTTTGAAATAGAAGTCAATTTCAAGCAATTTGATTATAACCAAAAGTTTTTTTTGAAAGTGGTAGACATGGATTGAGCCCGATTTTTCAAATCATGTGAATCTACCATTCAAACGTGTGATGAACAAACGCTGTATGAGGACCGACTTTTGTGAAATGCAATCAAATCGCATGTAGGAGATTCCTTTTGATTTATGCAAGGCAATAGGGGAGGTCCTACTACAATTATTTTCGAATGAAGCCAAGGGGATAAGGCAACTAAGGAAGGTCTGACTGCTTGAATTATTTTAAAATGATTAAAAAAATACAAAATTATCTTAGAATGATAAAAACATTCTAAAGGGATGTAATAAAAAAAATGCAATTTGATGTATAATTATTGTGTAATGTGGTTGATTTAAAAGCTTTAACGCCCTTCACATATTTGAAAAAACGATGGGCCTCACTCACCTTGACATAGGTTTGGCACACAGACTTTCTTTAACTATGGAGTCTTTAGTGTTCTTTCTCTTTCTGAATGGTGTCCATCTGCAATCATGCCTAAATATTGGAATGACACCTACTTCAAACATTTGGAATGGTTGTTTTCTTGTTCATAAATGATTGATATTGTTCATAAATGATTGATACATCACAATGAGAAACCAAGGTTCTTTCTCACTAAGTCACTCTTTTGTGAGGTCAAACAACATCACATTTTGTTTAAATTTAGTGTGATTGAACACCACAATGAAAAATCAAGCTTCTTTCCCTATATTACTTTCTTGTGAAATTTGAAAGAAGTCTAACACCATATAATTTAAATAAAATGTTTTATGTTTGATGTGGCAAAGGAGTGCAATGGTTGAAGGTGAGCTATGTATAAGTGAATGAGGAATTGCTATCAACAAGATGAACAAGCTTTTAACAAGATGTTTTATGCTTTAAATTAATTGTATGCTATTTATTTTGATGACAAAATTAATGGCATACATCAATGAATGAATAGTTGTATGTTATACATTTGTAGGAAACCAAATATTTCATTGTAATTACACTTTTCATTGTAATTAAAGTTTAGCTTAAGTTTATGTTAAGAGTATGAAACAAAAAATTCTTAATATCCCATCGAGGTTGAAGTTCAACTTATGTTTTCTATTATACATATATATAAGGGTTGGTGCAAGTTAATCAAGGTCACTTTTGTGCAATAGAAATATGAAAAAAAGAGAGCATTTCTCAACTTACATGGATATTTTGAGATACTTACACAATAAACCTTGCATTGAGTTAAAAAGATCAAATGTAGGAAATTAAATCATTTGTGGGCCCCACCTTTCAATGCCTAAATGACAGAATCAACCTACAAAAATTGGTAAACATATAGAGAACAGATAGTACTAGTGCGAAACTATTTTTCCAAAATCAAATTAGTATTTTTATTTTTTATTTCTTTTTAAATTATCTAAGTGACCAAACCTTGAAAACAATACATCAAGTGTGGGTCCCACTTTTGAAGGTCTTAATACAATGATCATTAAATGTTTTTTAATAGCATATAGAGGTCGATGTTTGGTAGTGAAACATACAATATTTTTTCAAATGCTTGAGAAATGAAAAAATTATGGAAGAAACACTAATAGTCTGTTCTTTGAGTTAAGGAGTAATGGCAAGAAAAATAGAAAAAAATAATACTAAAAAAAATACATATTTGGAATCTGCAAAAAACATATTATCTAGGTCTAAAATTTCATTAACAATGACTATGTGTAGCATAGTGTAATGAGAGGTAAAGCACACGCATATTGAGGAAATCGATGAAATTCCCAATTAACTATGGTTTACCATATTTCATAGCACATGTTTGGTTAACCCAAAGCTAACTCTGAAGTAGACACAGAAGAAGATGGATGGAAATCGAACACATGATGAGGTGTGGTTTAGGTGGTAAGGAATGCGAGCATGTTTCGTGTAAACTCAAAATTTCCTTTCCCGTTTATTTGTGTGCCATGAAAACCAAAACACATGCGCGTTTTAGCTCTACAAAACACGTGCGCATTTTATATCTACAAAATTTGCACATGTTTTGTAGAGATAAAATGCATGCATGATATTATAGACAGGGTAAGGGGGAGGAGTGGTGTTGATAGAGAGAAATAGATAGAGATCGGGGTTGGGGGGGTAGGAGTTTAGGGAGGATTAATGTAGTTAGAGGGAAGATGGAGTATAGGGTGAGGGGAGAGAGAGAGAGATTGTAGGAGGGGATAAGTGCTAGGGGGAGGGGGATTATGAGAGACATGGAGAGGGGTAAGGGTAGGGGGAGTACAAGAGACAGAGAGAAGGGGGTAGGGGTATGTGGAGTAGGGGATATAGAGAGAGGGGGGTAGGGTGGAGGGGCTTGTTATGGGTAGGGAGAGTAGAAGGGGGTTTAGGGAGAGAGGAGGGTAGGGGTAGTGAAAGTGTGTGTTAGAGAGAGGAGAGGATGTTAGGGGGATGGGGTAAGGTATAGGTGGAGGAGTATGGGAGAGAAAGAGTGAGAGATGGGGTTAGCAAGGGTTATGGGGAAGAGGGGAAAGAGAGA
>LPNX010546292.1:0-60595 GCA_001517045.1 Pseudotsuga menziesii | reverse complement strand
AAGAAGAGTAGGAGGGGGGATGGGGAGGGGTCATGAGTAGTGAGAGTGTGAGACAAAGACGAGGTATTAAGGGGTTAGGAGAGAGAGAAAGAGGGGTAGTGGTTAGGTGTAGGTTTAGACTCATCAGAGTAGCCTATCATGATGCAATCATGACTCTTTGCATCCAATTTCTTTTTGTAGTTATCATTGATATGTGGCAATGCAACACACCCAAAAGTTTAGAAGTTGTATACTGTATCCAATTTACAGTCAAAATCTATCCCAATTGAATGGAAGAATAGAAAATAGTTCCATGTTGGATAAAATAAATATTTGTTGAGTATGAATGGTTGATTCTTACATTTAGAATAGGTTGGATTGTATATATCCCATCGTTCATTTTCAACATAAAGGACACATCTTTTGATTTAATTAATGAGTTGTATATTATTATTTATTTATATTAATGTTTATTTTATGTTCATAACATTTCCTTCCTCTTTAAAAAGTTTTTGTCCTCAAAGCAATTTTAAAAATTATTTATGTATGTGCTCTGTAATGCCATTGCATCATTGATTTTTTGGTTGTAGTTGATGACACATGAAGATATGACATGTTGAGTGTTGAACAAAACTTTTGATATGTAGAAGGATCAATCCATCCTAAATCAATTTGATGTTGAACGTTGTGCTTCCATAGTGAATGGACATCATGGGATTTGAGTGCACTTGTATCAATATATTTCGTCAGTTGTTCATGATTTTTAGGACATCTGCTTTTATGATTTGGATGTCGATAGGGAATTCTTATAACATTATTTCCTTTGATAACATTTGTAGTTTTTTCTTGTTTTAACTTGTGCATATGCTTTTCTACAATTGGGTTGACATCTTGACCTCAATGACTTATTAATCTAAGTCATTATCCCTTGCTTCAAAATATTATACAAGGATTTTAACCTAAGTTTCCTAAATCCATGTTATGAAAGTGGATTTATTATCCTTAACCATATTAATTATCCTAAGTGGGGATGAAGAGGGAATAAATGGTATCCTCTTGAATGTATTATGGCAAGTTAAATTCATGTGTATATAATGTGGGAAATGAGTTGGAGGCTCATCCATTTTAAGATTCAAACATTCATTCTAGGGGTCACCCATATGAGAACGTGCCTAAGAAAACATGTCTTGTAGCTAAGGTGTTAAGTAAAATGGTTCTCATTGATGTCAAAATTGTTAACGAAATTTAAAGATATGGTGGTAGGCTGAAATCAACAGAATAACAAAGGAATAACCCTGTTACAGGTTACAAGTTGAATAACAAACGAATAACCCTATAGACCTAGCAAGTTGAACGACTGGGATCGATCATCCAAGTAAATTGACGGCTTACAATGTTTGTGTTGAATGAACTAACACATAGGTTAAACATGTTTGAAGTGATAAAGTTCCACAAAGTACTAAGATCGGACGACTCATATTAGTCCCGCACTAGATTCGACGATTAGGAATTAATTTTGACAGTTAGGTGAAAAATCCAAATTTCCGTAAAAGATCAAGATCAGACAGCTGAGATTAGTTCCGCTAAAAGAGATCGACGGTGTGGAAGAAAAATGCGGAAAGGGAATTGCGGAAGCAACGTTTAAAGATTTTATGAATCCGCAACCCGCAAACCAAAATCCAAAAGATCGAAGGTCAGGAAAGACTCCGTAAGACATCAACGGTGCGAAATAAAAATGCGGAAAGGGAATTGCGAAAGTAACGTTTAAATATTTTATGAATCTACAACCCGCAATCCGGAAGACCGAAGGTCAGGAAAGACTTCACAAGAGATCGACGGTGCGGAAGAAAGATTCTAGAAAGGAGCTTGTGGAAATTTGAGATACGATTTGAGGAAATGTTACATCTCGCATGCCACAATCTGGAGATCGACGCTCAAGGAAAATCTCGATGAAAATCAATGGTGGGAAATCACTGAAATAGAGAATTGGCGGGGAAGTACGATTTAAAAACAAATCGGTAGAGAATATCAACTGTCTGAATTGTATCTGGTGAAGAAGATTATGGAAACACCAGAAAACGATGAACAGGGCTACAGAAATGAATTCTGAGCTATGGGAAGAAACAATATGGTGTCTTCGTTGAAATGATGTGACGTTGGAATGCGTAGATGATGATTGGTTGTGTCTGTAAATAAACAGTCGTGATCCAAAACGAAAGGGCACAACTATGGAGAGTTGTGTTGATACGAAATAGGTATAGGGTATTTAAATAAATGAATGTGTAAATAATTAAGCATCTCTATTAGTAATCCTGATAGAGTCCAAAGTGGATAGTTTTTCAATTGTTCTAAAATACTGATAAAATCAGTCTAGGGTGATAGGGTGGTGCTAGGGCAGGCCACAGGTCTGTAGGGGGTCGAAGCCTCCTTCCAGTTGTAGCTGGAGAACAGGGTGTCGTAGCATCCTTGTCTATAGAATCAGGCAGAAAACCATAGGGGTGTTGTAACATCCTAGTCTGTAGTTGCAGGCAAAATATAGGGTGTATCTACATCCTTTTTGTTGCAACAGATAAATAATTTTGTAAATTCATCTTATTAATGAGTTTGTGTTGGTGGTTTTATATTTTGAGGTTTCCACGATAAAATATGTTTCTTGATTGTTGATTTTGTGTATTTTAAAGTAAAATCTGACAATACTGATTCACCCCCCCCCCTCTTAGTATTGTGGGATAAACCAACAATTGGTATTAGAGCAGGTTCCTTCACAACAACTTAACCGCTGGAAGGAATATCCCATCCAATAATTACAATGGATCAACAAGAAGGATTGGCCACTAACAAACCTCCAATATTTACCAGGGAAAATTATGCTTACTCGAGTGTAAGAATGAGGTTTCATTTGTTGTCCCTGGGATGGAAGGTTTGGGTAGCAACAGAAAAGGAGCTTAAAATAGGAAACCAATACCCTATAGACACAGTTGAAATAGGTGAATATGAAGGTAATGACAAATCCCTAGACACAATATTAAGTGGTTTAAGAAACTTGGTATTTACTAAAGTTATACAATGCACATATGCCAAACAAGCTTGGGACAAATTGAAAATTATTTATGAAGGAGAATCCAAGTTCAATGAATCCAAACTTCAAACATATAAAGGCCAATTTGAAAGTCTTAAAATGAAAGAATAAGCGAATGTTGGTGAATCCCTCCTTTGTGTGGATGAAGTTGTTAATGCGATCAGAGGGCTTGGAGGAAAATTTAAAGAAAAAGAAGTGGTAAGCAAGGTACTAAGAACATTACCAATGAGATATGACCCAAAGGTATCCACCTTAGAAGAATGAGATGATATTAAAAAGGTAACAATGGATGAGTTACATGGAATTCTCATTGCGTATGAGATGAGAAAAGGACAAAATGGATGTTTAAGAAAAGAAGCAGCTTTTAAAGCCTCCATAAAAAATCAATCAGAAAACCCAAATGATGAGGAAGCTCTTTTCATTGATAAACTTGAGAGAGGGGCTGGAAAATACAAGGGGAAGTTACCTTTAAAATGTTTTAATTATGGAAGGATTCGACATTATGCCTCTAAATGCACCTACACTAAACAAGATGAGAATGAAGAAAAATAAACTTCGAAATTCAAAATGAGTAAACCAGGAAATAAGAAAAAACCCTATGGGAAAAAGAAATTTTTTTACACCATAGAAGATAGTGAAGATTTAGATGGAAGTGAAGTTGAAGAAACTAAAGTTTTATTTATGGTTCTAGACACTTAAGCCTCAAATAGTGACTCAGATGTAGAAGGAGAAGTAGGTCTAAGAGCTAAACTTGTTAGTGCCCTTGAAGAACTTGATACATGTAGGAAAAAGAACAGACAGTCAAATCTTGTCATCGGTCAGTTGGAATCTCAACTCCTAGATGCCAAAAAGGTCTAGGAGGACCTAAACCTACAACTCAAAAGAAGAATACAAGAGTCCTAAAAACTTGCAGAAGAAATCATGTAATTCAAGAGAAAGCTTGATGAAGGATCTATCAAATCAAATTTTGAGAATAGCTCAAGGATTCTAGATGACATTGTAAGTAGCCAAAGACCATTAGGTGATAGGTCTAGTTTGGGGTTCGTTAAAAAAAAGAAGCCAAAGAGCTTTCCTATCACAAATCAAGAAGGAAGTAAGAAAAGCTATGCTGAAGTACTAAAGAGTCCAGCTAAAAAGGAAAGAAGTAAGAAAGTCGGCTTAATTTCTCAAGATAAAAATAGAAATAATCTAGCACCCAAGTGACCAAATAGATATATAAATATCTTTTTAGGTCACTTCTTTGTTTGTAATAATTTTGGTCATAAATCCTTAAACTGCAAAACTGAAAGAAAGGTTTTTGAATACAAGAAGAAGTCATCAAGTAATGAGTCAAAGGGAAATAGGAATGTTTTTACATTACTTCAAAAATATGACATAGAATGTTATAAATGTAATAAACATGGAAATATGGCAAGAGATTGTAAAATGAAGACTCATAAAAGGAATACTATTGCAATCAAACCTCAGAACACCAAACAAAAGAAGTATTGGAGAGAAAAGGAAGAAAAGGAAAGTTCCATGATTTCTTTATGTGCAACCGAAAACCAAAAATTATGGCACTTTGACATTGGTTGTTCAAAACACATGACCGGTGACCCAAGAAAATTCATAACACTAAAACATAATAAGGGAAAAGTCACTTTTGGAGACAGTATGTCCTCCAAAATAATCGGCAAAGGAACAACTGTTGTCAATAGCAAGATCAAAGCAGAAAATGTTTTGCTAGTTGAAAACCTCAAACCTAATCTCCTCAGTGCAAGTCAAACATGTGACCAAGGACACGTTTGTATATTTGACTCAGAAAAATGTGAAATCAAGAATAAGAAATTAGGAAAGGTCATTGGCATTGCTATGAGAAATACAAGCAATATATACATATTGGAAAATGAAAACCAAAGCTACTTAAGTATGGTAGATGAAAGTTGGTTATGGCACAGAAGGTTGGGACATTTAAGTTTTGACAATCTTGCCAAAATAAGCACAAAGGAAGCTGTAATATATCTACCAAAAATTGTAGTTCCTCTAAACTCAGTATGTAAACATTGTCAACATGGGAAGCAAACCAGAGCCAATTTTAAAATAAAAGAACATATGACCTCACACCCTTTGGAAATAATACACACATACCTTTGTGGACCAACCAGAACTAAAATCCTACAAGGAGATCACTATTTCATGTTTCTTATTAATGATTACATGAGGATGACATGGGTGGCATTCCTCAAAGAAAAATTATAAGCTTTTGAAAAATTTAAAATCTTCAAGGCAATGGCTGAAAATGAGTCAGGTATGAAAATAAAGTGCCTTATATCATATAATGGGGGAGAATTTACCTCAAATGAATTCAATGAGTTCTGTGAAGGTCAAGGAATTAAGAGACAATTTTTAGCTCCAAAAACTCCTGAACATAATGGGGTTGCTGAAAGGAAAAACAAAACTGTCCAAAAAGCTGCCAGAACTATGCTCAATGAAGAAAAACTGTCAGATTCATTTAGGAAAGAAGTTGTATACACAGATGTCTACATACTTAACATAGGAAACTTAGAGTGAATAAGGATAAGACCCCCTACGAATTGTTGTATGGAATACCAGTCTCAGTCAAATATTTTAAAATATTTGGCTGTAATTGTTACATCAAAAGAAATGAGGATGACCATGGAAATTTTGACTCCAAGATTGATGAAGGAATCTTTCTAGGGTATTCATCCACCAAAAGGGCATATAGGTGTTACAATAAAAGGTTACATAAAATTGTAGAGAGTGCTGATGTGAAATTAGATGATATAAAACCAAGGAAAGAGAAAAATATTGATAGTACATGTGATGATGAATTAAAAGACTTGAAAAAGGATGAGAGCATTCATAACAAAGAAGAAGAAAAAGAGAAGAAAGATACACAGGAGGACGAAGAAGACTTCCCCATATATGACACTAAAAATCCTTCTAGAAGGATACAAAAGAATCATCCATAGTCACAGATCATGGGTGATAAAAATGTTGGAGTCATGACAAGAAGATAACTACCAGGTGTTGAACAAGCCCTACTCTCAATAGTTGAACCCAAGAACTTTACAGAAGCCAACAAAAGTGATGAATGGGTCGAATCCATGAATGAAGAACTAGATCAAATTGAGAAAAATGAGACTTGGGAACTTGTCCCAAGACCTGAAGAGAAGAAAATTGTAGGAACCAAATGGATATTCAAAAACAAGTTCGATCAAAATGGATAGGTAATAAGGAACAAAGCAATATTGGTTTGTAAGGGGTATGCCCAAGTGGAAGGTATTGAATTTGAAGAAACTTATGCTCCTCTAGCATGACTTGAAGCAATTAGGGACTCTTTGATCTTATACTCACTCATCTTTAGTGACCCTGCAAGAAAATGAAGTTTTGGAAGATGAAAAATGGGATGCAGACTCAAGTATACAAGAATGGGGAAAATTTTCACTATAATCTCTTTACTCTCCAAAATTCTCTTCCCTCAACGCTTCACAATATCTCAATATATATCCCCTCAATAGGAAATGAAGGGTCAAATTAGCGTGTTTCCCAACATATGGAAGGATAAGGATCAAGTCATTTGTTACTTGATGGGGGAAACTCCAAATATTTTATTTTTATTTTTATTGTTGAGCATAAAACCCAATGTACATGGGTTACAGTGGCACAAGCTGCTTATACCTGAGTTATAGACTTGTGACCCATGTGTATCTTTAATTTTTTTAAGGGGTTCAACTAGAGAATCAAGGAAATGGTGAGTAAATGGGGTATAGTGAGTCTGCATAGAAACAAGGAAAGGACATCAAAGCATGATGTATCAAGTGTGGAAATCACGCTATAACAAATGCCCCCTAATGTGTGAGGTCAGAGGGGTACACGATGAACACGATACATTATAATAGTCCCAAGAGTGGAGTAATGAAGAACTAGGTGGAATAACCATCTACTCGTTAGCGTAATACAATGATAGATCTCTACATATGACTGTAGATACGAGGTATACATAGTAGTACAATGGCCATGAATATGTATAATAGACATATGTCATGAGTGGTCATCGCCACGTACAATATACAGTGAATTTTGGTCTCCATAATAGATGAAGACATATGGTACACAAGAAGGTACACTGAACTCTAGTCATGAGAGTTGATATCTCATACATACTGGTGCAATCAAGAAAGTAGCATATATGAAATTCCACCAAGATATTAGGTCTTCTACACAAACCGTCACAGTACATGTCCCATCACATGAATAAAGGTTTTTGGGTCGAACATGATGGACCATCATCTGATTACAGTTCATTGATTTGTATCGTTAATAGACATCCCACTGATAATGATAATGGGAATCAAGGTACATAGTGAATTCAATCAAGTGTGAATAGATTTGTTGAGGTCGAACACTTGAAAAAATCCGTCGATTAAGGGACATTGCTGTATTCCCAAATTTTTCGAGGGTGAGAGAACCTACCACTGATGACTGCAAGCCTCAAGGAAATCAATGGAATCTAGATCACTATTCCAGAATAAATGATTTGAATTTGATGGAATGGAATCCCTTGGAAGGAGGGAATTAAGGCATCCCCCATCAACCAACATCAAGTACACAACAATGTTGGATAATTTGGAAGAACTTGGACAATCAATATGTGCGCAAACCAATAACCGATGTACCGAGAATGGCTGACATGTGAAGTCAACATAAATGAGAAATGGACGAATCAGGTTAAACACTACCTTCGAACAAGAGCATACTAGTATATGGAGACACATAGGCAACATTGACTCAAAATGAAAACTGGGACAACTCTATGTCATATGAGGCATCAACAGAGGCTCCATAGGGACTGGAAGTGTAACCAATTGGTGGAGAAAGATATGAATAATGAGTATAACTCCTAAGGTAATACTAGAAACCCAACCAATGATGAATAAACTCATGGAATTTTCTCTGTTTGAAGGAAACACGACAACTGCCAATAGAAAATAATATCATTTCCTATCCGATTTTTTATGTTTTATGATTGTTTTGGTATTTTTCATGTTAAGAAGCTTGAAAAGGAATAAAATTGATTATCGTACAACAAGGAGGAAACGAGTGTCATGGGAAAGCAAACTAGTTCCAAGCAGTGGAACATACCTATGCTCAACGTAAGGAAACATGTGCAGGATAAGGACACTCGGGGGGATGTCTTCACCGGGTATGGGATAATCAAGCTACAAAATATAACTAAGAGGCTTTGCTTGTCTAGAATCGAGATAAGCTCGGGCTATATGGATTATAAAATTGAAGTGGGGAGCCGACGTTAAGCTCCATACAGTAAGCAGAGGCATGCAATGCAATTACACCTTGATAAAAATGGGAGTCCCTATAGGAGATAGCTAGCATATAATGATAAGAAAGAGTACGAGGTTCTTGTTCAAAGGAATGAAAATACTACAAGGGACTCCCATACCTAAGGAGGGCACTCAAGATGGGCACCAAATGAAAAAATGAGATCTAACTAGGGTACTCATGATTGGGGAAGCTCTACCGCTTACTGAATGACACTTCTAGTAGCAACATAATGGTATTGTGACATTAAGAAGTGGGTTCGTACCTATGGTTAAGGTGACATAGTCATAGGATAATGCATAATGCACATGGAAATTGGTTCTATCCTATATGCTAGTTTAGTATTATACCTGCCATAGGAATGAACGATCCAACATTTCGGTGAAATTGCACCAAAAGTGGACCCTACACAAAATATTAGCCCAAAACAGTTGGAAATAGTCAGTAAAGAGTCCAAACTATAGGATATATGGAGGATTAATCATGATAAAAGCATTCAAAGGAATAGTTGCAGTGGATGATGGGACATAACAAGGAATGTAAATGGTTGATCCAATGCTCACATATCCACTACCACCCCCATGGGAATGAACACCGGTGTTAATACTGGATGAAGGAAGTGAAAATCCCCCGACAAATGGAGTAGAAGGTGGAATATGATCACTTCCATATCGATGCGCAAGGTAAAGGTTTGTCATGTCCCCAAGTACAACACTAGGGTTTGCACTAGAACCTGGAGTGAGTGACAGAATACTAGTAGTGATGTATGGCATGCTGAACGTAAAAGGACCTGTGCTAGAGGGAACTCATTGAGTCTCGACACTCGACCTTCCTGAAAAAAAATTTCAGTGGGTTTCTATAAAGTCTGACAACTATGGTCATGTAGTATGGGAAGGAAAAGCCCCACAAGTTTTAGTGTAAACCATAGTCCTAGGAATCGACATAGTAGATGAATGAGGAACCTCAAAATATCCTCCCCCCATTATAGACGATGGAGATAGAGGGAACTCCGAGGATTCTGAAGTGGTACTCATGGTGATAACTATGTCATAACCACTATGAAAAAAGGCTGCTTAGAGTGTCTAATCCTCTTACGAAGAGGAGGCGAAGGATCACAAGGCGGTGATCCTGCTAAACATCAAGATCCGTGTGAGGCTAAAAATTGGTCCACGATGAACCACAAATAAAAAGACTCAAATAACTATGATCCCTAAATCCAACTAGTGCACATAGAGCACACCCCGAAGTAAAACTATATTGGATGCAAAAAATACAATAGTGAGGATAAGTGATCTTCTGAATGCAGCAGGTCTGTATCACCTAGCAGAGGCCTGAGACTCCCATACACTACAAGCGGAGGTGTGTAACCAATTATAGTGTCCTTAAGCTTCAATGCGTAAAGAGATTGTGTTGTGTGAACCCTACCTAACCAGGGAACTCACAAAATGACCTCTGCAAGTATCCCCTGCGATACCTAAGTAAGAAAACTAATGCCACCCTAATATAATAAATGCTTAGGAATACATTTGCAGGAAGGATCTACCGTATGGGAAGGGTAACAAATCCTGAAGCTCGAAAGCACCAAAGGTACCTAAAAAACCTCTAGATATGAATAAAATCCTGGAAATATATATGACACTCAACATAAAGTAGTAGTAGGTTATCCCCACCACCATCATATGTGTTTTCTCATGCTTAACTGCTGTGTAAGAGGAGCCTCTTGAGAACATTAATTATACCAAGGATTTCTCTTCTCACGTGGACAAAAGCCTAATTGTTTTGTTTCGTAGTCTTGAAATTTTTTACTCATGACACCCTATTCCAAGACTCTACAACCTAAGCTTGTTGGTACACCCTTAAAAATGAAATCATTGTAATCAATTTTAATTTAAGTGTTAATTTTAGAGGTTGTGATTACTCAAGGGAAATGGACTTCCAACTAGTGGTGTTACGACTCAACAATGAGGTAAATATGCACACCTAAAAACAATTTCAAGTGCAACTTTTTTTTAATATGAAAAATGGTATGCCACTACATGAAATGCACAAAATTCTTTCCTTTTCAAATGCCGATGCAATCCTTCCTATATGAAATCTTGAACACTAATCTCATCTAAACAAACCTAATCCAAGAACGAATTTAAATGAATATGCACAATGCAAATAAACATGCAAAGATATAGAGATTTTTTTTTATTTTCAATATAGATAAATGAAAATGCAATGAAAGTCACTAAAAACCCCCAGTCCTTGCAGCAAACAACAAACACAATCCAAGTAGGACATTGATACTAAAAATACTAATTCACTAAAGGCAAAACAAAAAAAAGAGATAAATGGCAAAAACTACTTTCAATGAAAAATTAATGAAAAAGAGGTCTCTTGTCACAACATAAGTAGTCAATAGACAACATAAGAACCCATGAAAACTAAACCACACTCACAACCCACCTAGAACCTTCACACATCAAGATCCCAATAAAAAAGGGAGATGTACATGACTGTGTAGACTACAACCTATGTATATACACGATTGTATGTTCTATGACCCACATATACAAAGAGAGAGGTGGTAAAAACAAAGCTAAGAGTAAAAACACTTCAAGGGACTTCCAATTAATGACCAAACTATTGAACGTGACACAGAAACAGATAAACAAAGAGAAAATCAAGAAAAAATGCACCCAAACCCCAACAAAAAAAGGAAATATCCCTAGCGGAGTCACGAATTCTGTTACGGAGAAAAACTTCATTTGGATTGGGGTGGACCACAACAAACAATATGACACAAGAAATCGATACATTCTCAAGCATGCTAGATACATAAAATAAACTAATGCTATGGGGTAAGAACCATACCTCAACTAGACATTCGAAGAAGATCCATGTTGAGTTCTCGATCAAAACTTGTCCCTATACTTTGTCCTCAACAACAAAGAGATATACAATCATGATATGAAAAGTGTTACAGTCTAATCTAGCATATTCAATTCAAACATGTATACAAGGTAATTGCATACATGGATACAAATATTCATAATTACACATGCAATTAGATGAGAAATGGGTATTTCTATTAATGTGAACAGAGATGCAAATGAAAACCTCTGTCGGCACCTCGTCGGAACTGGGAAACCGAGTCCCTCCACTTGGGACTTCACCACTTCAATCCTCCATACAATGGAAAGCTCACAAAGGAAAATGCAATATTGGGAAAGATTACTAATGGATTCCTCAAGGACAAAGGGATGCAGACTCAAGTATAGAAGAATGGGGCAAAATTTCACTATAATCTCTTTACTCTCCAAAACTCTCCTCCCTCAATGCTTCATAATAGATCAATATGTAGCCCCTCAATAGGAAATGAAGGGTCGAATTGGAGCATTTCCCAGCTTATGGAAGGCCAAGGATTAAGTCATTCATTACTTGATGGGGAAAACTACAAATATTTTTGTAATTTTTGAGCATAAAACTCGATGTACGTGGGTTACAGTGGTGCAAGATGCGTATACGAGAGTTGTAGACTTGTGACCCATGTGTATCTTCAAAAGTGTTTTTAAGGGGTTCAACTAGCGCATCATGGAAATGATGAGTAAATGGGGTATAGTGAGTCTGCGTAGGGACATGGAAATTCCATCAAAGCATGATGTGTCAGGTGTGGAAAATCATGCTATATCATAGATGACATGCTTTTGGTAGGGTCTAACATGCAGGATATAAATTTGCTCAAAAGAAATTTAGTCATTTCATTTGCGATGAAGGATTTGGGTGTTGCAAAGAAAATCCTTGGTATGAGAATAACCAGAGACAAGAGAAATCAACATTGTCTCATGGTAAGTACATAGAGAAGGGGTTTGAAAGATTTCGAATGCAGGATGCTAAAACAATTAGTACACCTCTGTCCAACCACTTCAAATAAACTAAGGATATGTTTCCGAAGATATAGGAGTATATAGAATACATGTCCAAGTTTTCATACTCATCAGTAGTTGGTAGCTTGATGTATGGAATGGTGTGAACAAGGCCATATATCACACATGCAGTCGGAGTTGTGAATAGGTATATGAAAAATCCATGTAAAGAGCATTGGAAGGTAGCAAAGTGGGTTCTCGAGTATTTTATAGGTACTACTAATCATGCATTATGTTTTGGAGGTTCAAACTCTTTTCTACAAGGTATGTTAATTTAGATATGGCAGGTGATATAGATATCAAAATGAGCACCACATCGTATGTTTTTATTGTAGTGGAACAACAATAAGTTGGATTTTAAAACTACAAAAGGTTGTTGCACTTTCAATAATGGAAGCACAATATGTTTCTCCTACAAAAGCTAGTAAAGAGATGATTTGGATACAAATATTTGTGGAGGAATTGGGAAAGAAGTAGGAGAATATAATATTGTACAATGATATCCATAGTTCCATTAAACTTGCAAAGAAATTATCCTTTCATTCTAAGACTAAAAATATACATCTCAAGTACCATGTCATACAATCAATTTTATAAGATGGACATTTGAAGTTGGAAAATAAACACATTAGATAGAATCATATAGAAATGTTAACAAGGGTAGTAACTAGGGAGAAATTGAGTTCTTAATCAGTTTCAATTGGACTTCAAGCCTGACCGTGAAGATGAGAAACTTTCATGTTCGAAATTTGGAGCATAGTCTACTAGGTGCAGTAGTGGTGGTGTTGTTATGATCAGTCTCCAAGTGGGAGATTGTTAGGTGTGGAGTTGAATTATATTCTTGATTCAAAGGTCTTGTTTCAACTATATTTGGGCCTTAGATACTAATAACGAGTGTGGGGAGATCACCCCTCCACTCATGTTGCTAGGAGATATAGGGTAATGGAGACATATATTTTATCCCCCCTTGGTGGGGGTTCGAGCATGGTTCCTCATTAGGTCATATATCCAGTGTGAGAAGATGTGTTGGTGTCTTTTTTCAAGAGGGAAACCCTCTTTTTTTATGAGAGCACTGTATTACAGTTGTTTGCGATGGGAGAGCATTGTAATGAAGAGAGGGGATTGTGGAAGAGTGAAAAGGAGGTTGCAATGGATGTGATGTAGGTTTTATCCATTCATTTTGTTGGATGGAATAAAAAAGGATTGGTTGTTTCTGCATGGGCGTAGATCAAATTCAATGAAACACATATATCATTGTCTCTCTTGTATTGTATCTTTTTGCATTTTATTTCTACATTCATTTTTATTTTTATTGTTATATTGTCCTATTCTAATAGAGGGCTTCCAAGAGAATGGTCAAGAAGTTGTTGTTGAGGTTGAAGGTACTAATGCTAAGCAATATATTTCTATTTTAACTAGATCTGGATTTATTCACAATTATGTTACTCCCAAAATTGTTGAGATTTTTACTTTTGAGAAAATAAAGAATAATCAATGATGGTTGGTCCATCTAGCCAATAGAACTAAGAGAAAAGTTGGTGAAGTGGTGGAGAAATGTCCACTATATATGGATGGACTCTTCACATGGGAAAATTTGAATGTTGTGTTTCCTGATTCTTATTATGTTCTCATTGGAATGGATTGGTTGGAAGCACATGAAATTAAGCTTGATTGATACAACAATACTTTTGAGTGCATTGATGAATCAAGAAACCTGAGGATAGTAAAGGGCAATCTGAATATGGTTTCTATTAGATAGACTTCAGACTTCAGTTAAATGAAACTATTGCAAACAAGTGGTAGACTGTCTAATACATCTAGGCCTCTAAACTAAACAATATACATAGTATAATAGAGGGTAATAAATGTGTTTCCCATAAATGGTCTAATATACCAATGTGGAGACCAAAAGCAAGAGGAACCTAACTTCCTCTGCACCAAACAAATGTAAATACTATTGGCCATAATCAGCCAAGAAATGACCATGTTCAATGATTTCCCCACTAACATATATCTAAACATAAGCTAATTGACTCTCTTGCGCAATGTCAAGTGGGATATCATGGAAATGGGGAAAATCCTCCCCTCTCTTGGATAACCAGCTAGTAATGAAGTATATCAGCAAGCAATGCTAGTGACGTGTCCCTATATTATCAAACACACCAAATAAACTAGATAGGTATATAATAACCTTACTTAGCAATGTTCCTCACATAAATAAGTGCACCATGTATGGAGTGTCTACACTCCATACTGCACCAATTAGTTTGAAGAAATTAATTAAGTTATTTGCAATAATGGTGTGTTGAATATATATTGATGCACCATGATAAGTGCCTCTGCACATCTCAAAATGCATTGATTATTTCTGACCCCACACTCAATGATATGAATAATGCATTTATGATGAATATGTGTGCCACATACGATGCATATCCATCATAAACTGCATCTCACAGTCGTGTGTATATGTGATTCTTTTACTTTTTACCAGTGCAGTTTGAATATCTGAAGGCATTGTTAATGCTACTTTCATATATTATTGAATGCACCAAATAGACAAGAAAGGTATTTAAGAACCCCACTTGAATTTGCGCCTCGCATAAACAAACACACCATGAACATAGTGTCCATACACTTCGAACTACAATGAATAGGTAAAAAAAATTGTTAAATTGTATGTATTAGCAATGCACTTAATATATATAGATGAACGATGTGTTTATGATGATGGTATATCTATCCCTACATGAAAAACCATGAATGGTGTATATGATGGTATGCATCGCATGTGGTGCATATCCATCAAATAATGCACCACACATATACACGTGTATGACATATTTATGTGTTTTATCGGTGCATTTATAATAGTAGGAAGCATTGTTAACAATGCTTACATATATTATAAAGCACATCAAAAAATTGTGAGGCCTTTTTAATACCTTGTTTACCAGTATGCTTTACAGACAAGAATGTGTTGGACATGGTGCACCATGTTAATGCATTGACTGTAGAGTGCTCTATTAATTCACATGGCATATTATATTCCAGTGTGAGATGAACAACTTGAATGCACTAAGCAAAATTCTTTAAAAAATGAAAAAAATGGAAAATGAAAGGTAAAATTTTAATTTTAATCCACTAAAATTGTAAATGAGAAGGTAACAAACAATTTACTTGTTTTCTTTCCGATCAAGGTGGCATGGTTTCCACATAGATAAAAAAAGAAGTTATAGAACCATTTTCCAAAATTTGAAATCCACTGTCAAATCGAAGTGAGGAAAGAATGTGGCAACTTAGCAGCACCAATGACAAAGGGGGTTGTAAAGTGATATTATGCATTGGTACTTCTATGTTTTCAATCACTGAAATCAAAGTATTGTAGAGTCCTTGTTTCAACTTGTTTTAAAATTCTTAATAACCCCATTTCTAACCTTTATCCCTCCATAATTACACAATTTATCAACCTAGTAAGCTTAAAATACCATATTTTGATCAATATTAATGTCATCTCATGCTTAAAGGTAATAAATTATGCCCATATTAGTATTTTTCTATTTATCTTTAATAATTGACTATCAAATTGTCATGATCTATGAAGCTACATGATTAACAGCCAGTTCCTGCAGCATCTGTCATGTTCCTACAACAACGTTATCCTTTGCAACTTCATTGTTCCTCACACTTCCACGTGCCCAATGGAGAAACGAACGCATGGATATGATAGGTGGATGTGTCCTAGTGGTTATATGTCCATTAGTTCATGCCCATCTTGCATATGTCATCTATTTCTCATGGTCAATCATTCCTGCAACATAACAACTGTCTCGTAATTTCCCGCAGTAAATTCTTGTAGGTGACTGTTTTGGATACCAACTTGCAACGATTTTTTTATAAAATAGAGAAGAATTAGTGAAATCCGAGAAATGGGTTTTTTTAATTCATCATTAGAAATTATGTTTGTAGCACTTCCCTGATTTCTTGGAGAAGTTTATTGGAATGTGCAGAGAATTAAAAGATTAGAAGCGAGTCACTCAATATATAGAGTTCTTTTTTTCTTGGCTACAGTGTATTTGGAAAAGTCAGTTTAATATTTACAATTAATAAGTATTGAATTTGGTTATGAGCTTGTATTTACTAGTAGGAATTATTATCATAATTATAGGAAGTGTTGAGAATAATTTTTTTTGAATGAGTATCAACAGTTTGAAAGTCTACAGGAGGTCTAGCAATTCAATGTGTTGACTATGTTGGAAAGTTCTACATCCTAGGTAAAGGCACAATTTTAAAGTTTTTTTAGTGGATTATTAATAGGCTCCTTCCAAGAGTTAGGATCAGCAATTCAGAGGTACACAGAAGGTCTAGCATCTTACTCACGTGACTATGCTGGATAATGTTGATTATGGAAAGGAATAGGACTTTTGTGTGAAAAATTTAATTAGGTTTTCTATAAATTTATCTGAAGTTGATATTCACATGAAAGAGTTGTTAAGAGATTTTTTACTCTTCTTCTCAGCTATGTGGGATAGTGTCATGTTTTAAGAAGATATCAGTTGTAGTATTCCTAGGATAGATGTTTTCCTTAGAAGCACTTTAAGCTATTATCTTTGCATATACTTTTCATAGTACTTCACAAGTTTATAAACATCTCAGATTGGTAATAAATGTTTCAAATTATGTCATATAATTTCCCCACAAATATAAACAAAATGGTAATTTATTTATTTATTTCACCCCTCCTTGGTGCACCAGACAATATGGTGTACATGTGCATTTTTAATGCGCAAGTGCACCATATAATCAATTTAAAAAATACATGGCTGGTTGTGTTATATGTATAAATTCCTATGTGTATTTTATGACATCCCAACACACCAAGATATTTGTGGAATTTAAAATAAATAAATAAATAAACTATAATTTGCTTCCAATAATTGGAATTGATTGTGTGCCTTAGATGTACGCATGGATGCATTTATTGGCACTAAACACCTTGGGTACATTTATAATTGCAGTAAAATTAAATACATATATTATATTACTAAATGTTTTAGTCTATGCATTTCTTGGCACTAAACACCTTGGGTACATTTATAATTGTAGTAAAATTAAATACATATATTATATTACTAAATGTTTTAGAGTACATTGGTATTGCTCTATGGATTTAGATGCACATCTGCACTATCTTATCTCTAGAACACCAGTTTAGTTGCATGAACATTTGAATTTAGTTTATTATGAGCGAGAACACAACGATGCATGTATATCCATTTAACTTAGTTTATTATGGTCGAGAACACAATGATGCATGTATATCCATTTAACGCACCATTCAAATTTTGAAAAAAAAATAAATATAAAATACTATATTTATTAACAAGTATTTGACACTATCCATTGATTTGTACATTGTAACATCTTGGTGTTATTTCATGTTAGATGCACCGATGAGTGATTTAATAAAATAAAAATAAATGTATTTTTTCCACCAGCAGTGGGGTAAGTTGGCATTCATGCGTGTGATATTAGTGCACCATTGCATGCTATATGTTGATTCATCAACGTGTTATTACAATTTAAGACCAAAAAAAAATCTTCGCTAAAACCTTTGACTACCCACCTCCTCTATAAACGAAAAAAAGGTTAATATATTTTTTTTTTTGGGGGGGGGAGGTTCCGCTAAAAGGTGTTTTCCTTGTAGCTTACTCAATATTAATTAATGTTAGGCTGGAAAAGCTTGTGAATGAAGTAACGATGCTTATGTTACTCTCTAATCATATAATTGGAAGTAATTGATCAAGGTGAATAATCAAAATTATTCAAATCTCCCATGCACTCTCCGTAGAATAAGGTTTTCACTCAACTAACCAGTGATCAAAGTGGATCAAGTCAAGGATCAACATTGATTGAGTCAAAATTTGATTAATGGTCATGTCTAATTCAATAACCTATGGCATTCCATCTCGATTATGCCAAGGAAACTTTTGCACCATATACCATCTCTATCATGCTAGAATACATTTGTGCTAGAATCTTCAACATGTGTGAGTTGATATATATGAGTCAGACTTATGTCAATTATGTGCATCTATTAATCCAATTTTCCCTTGTGCAAAATTATAATATGTGTTGTTTATTTTATATTACCATTTCTAACATTTACAACTTCGATACCACTTAACTTATGATATGGCTGTTCACCCAAAGATGTATTCCTCGGTTAACCCTTTGATAGGGAAAAAAACACTCCTTCAATGAATCCCCTCAACCAATGATATATGGCTCATAGTATAGTGAATCCCCTCAACCAATGATATATGGCTTATTGATGAAATGTCCATTAAATGATGTCATGAAGAAAATCACATGTGCAATATGTTGCAAAAATTGAGCATTTGGAAGGAATCTCATTTATAGACATGTTAAATCCTATAAAGTTAATCCAATTGTGTCATCCTTATTCTCAAGATTCATTATCTCCTTGCAATGTTGCATCGAATGGTTCTTGGAACATTTACAACACTTCAAATTCCATTCATTTTTATCCTTAATTAAACCCATCAAATTTTTCATTGATACTCGTGATCTGATCTTCTTGTCACATTTATAACACATCAAATTCAACACATAATTATCCTTACTTAATCCTATATATTTTTACTTTCAAGCCTTTAAGGACACCATTGGTTGATTTAAGTCACTTCTTACAAGGTAAGTCAACATGTTCTCCAATATTCTTTACAATTGAGTTTCATTGGTTAGTTTCCTCATGAAGGAGTTAATTGGCAAAAAAAAATTCAATCCCAACTTCTATGTGTTCCTAACAACCTTGCCATATTTTCATATGAATTTGGAATGCTTCATGGTAAAGTGTGTCTTGACCCTCCTCTTAGATGTCATCTCCAACCATTACAATTTGATTAACCAACACCTTCATAGATAGCTAATTTTTTCCTTACTCCTTTAAAGGGGGTGATCTTTCAACTTAGGTACAACTTGTCCATGACACTATTTTACTTAGTGAGTTTGCATATAGTGTGCCCCACCTATTTCGACATTTTTTATGGCAAATTTATAGTAAGTCCTTCGAACTCGACATGGTGATGACCTTTTCCTTGTCAACCAGTAACGTTTAGTTTTCCTAACTTGTGTATTTCATCTAGTTGTATTTCCAAGACTCTATTTCAATGAGAATTAACTCCATGTTGATTTTCATGAGGTAAACTCTTCACCATCAAACTTCTCAATAACCTTCATATAATGTGTAAGTGCCACATCATCAACTAGTGCATAGATCCCACTAAAACACAATTTATGATCTAAATAGATATTCATTGTTGAAATGAGATATTTAAATTATTATTGTTAAATGCGATATTTCTATCTTGAACAAACCTTCAAGTAAGATCTTCCACAAAACTAACCATGGATCTTCGATACTGCTTATTAGAATTCAATATATGTTGATATCAACTTACGAACATAGATAACAAAACATCATATTTAACATCATATTTGTGTATGTTTATGCACAATGAAAATAACAAAAAAAACATCTAAGAAAATATTTAACAATTATCAAACACATATAGTGTGATAGTGTGCACATCCATAGATATACAAACAATGGAAGGATATATCATCATTATTGATCATCTATATCAAGCCATATTTACCCAAATGAAACACATCTCAAGTCCTTTTACATATCATCTTCAAAACATCCAAATATATATTTTTAAAATACATTTTATGTATTTACACATCAATGTGCTCTATTTATTTTATGTATTTTATTGATCGTTGCATTGTTGTTGCTGTTGATCATGGTTATAATAAAAGGTGTGGCCATCTCGACTTACTTGATCCTGTCTGGTGCCCTGATCTACTATAACAAAAAAAAAATCTATACCTACGATTCATTCATTACTGCAACTGATTCGTTCATGGAGATTGGTAATAGAAAATCGGATGATGCCAAGACAACCTCACCATTTTGTTGCACTCTACAAATTGCATTTTCTATGATAGAAGCCCCAAAAACTATATGACGTCTTCTATGAGCATGAGTTTGGATGGTGTAGAAATACTTATAGGTGATATCATCTCAACCTGTAGGACGAATTTCATACAATTTTTCTCATGTGTATGGGGTAATTAGGTTCATTTTGAATTATTTTGCAAATTAAGTCAATTATTCAAAATTAATGTAGTTTTCTCTTGCAATGCAACTTGAATGTTGTTGGAAATGTTAATTACTCAGTGGTCTGAATAGCACATCAGCTGACTCTGTTAGAGTCTGTAGCAGGTCATTTTATGTTAGAAAGTATGACATGATGAAGAGTTCACGTCTCTCGTATATAAGCCAGTTGAATTAAATTTATGAAGCTAAGTTTTTAGGTAAATGGTTATTATAGTCTTTAATGTAAGTCGGTAGGATTTTTTTTTATAAGAAGAAGAAGATTGTAAATCTAAAAGAATAGACAGATGAAAAACAGAAAGAGAGACAAACAGAGATACAGAGAGAAGAAGAAAAGTGCGGAGAAGAAGAAGAAAAAACTCTATGAAGTGTTTGAAGCTCAAGCTTCTGTGTTTTGTGAAAGTGTTGAGAGCCAAAGCTCTGTAAAAGGTGAAACGTCCTTGTAAATTTCTAAGTTTGTATTTATCACTGTAGTTCTTTGTTATGTCGTCACAAGATATATAAATCCATAGGTTATGGTTTAATGCAAGTTTTATTTAGCCGCACATATTTTCCAGAGTTACCAGAGTGAATGTTGTTTACATTTACCATTCAGTGAAAGACACAAAGAATCCATTTTTTTATTTCACCGCGTAAAAATTCTAGTTTTTATCGGCAGAAGTGTTTGACACAAGTCTTATTTAATATTTGGTTATATGATATTGTGAGTGAGTTGCAATTTAGTTGTGTCGTAGTTTATCCCAGGTTACCGTCGATGAAAATTGTTTTTGATACCATAAGTCTTTAGACTAGGAAATATAAAGTTGTTATGTCGAAGTGAAAGTTGGTCGCACCCTAAATCATGTCGTAGTAAAAGTTGGTCGAAGCCATGTAAGTTTGTCGAGGTAAAAGTGTGTTAGGTGAAAATTTCATCGCAAGTATTTTGGTGGCAAGACTTTTTGCTAAAGTAAAAAGGGAATTTTTTTTTATGATTGCGCGATAACTTAAGGCTACCACTGAGGTAGTTGTCTTTCCTAGATCTAGTATCAGAGCAAGTTTAGTAAAGAAATATTGTCTTAAAAAGGGAAAAAGTAATTTCCTAAAGTAAATTAAAAATGGCTTCCACTTCCAGTTCAAACATGTCGAGTTTGCAAACTCTAATTTTTATAGGAAAGAATTATGAGTATTGGTCTCTAACAATGAAGGCTTTGTTCAGAGGTCAAGATTTATGGGAGATAGTTCATAATGGTTATACAAAACCAGCAGATCATGCAACATATAATAATATCACGCAAGATGAGAAAGATGCCCTCGGGGAACATAGGAAGAAAGATGGAAAATCTATGTTCTCAGTACACGTTAATCCATGCATGAAAGCATACTCCCAAGAGTAGCAACATCAATTATTTTTAAGCAGGCATGGGACACATTGGAGACCGCACATAAAGTCTTAAACAAGGTAAAGACTTCCAAGTTGCAAATTCTAAGAAGAGATTTTGAATATCTGTCAGTGAAATAAATAGATTCCATAGATTCATTCTATACTAGAGTTGTTGATTTGATAAATCAATTGAAATATCATGGAGAAAACATACAATACCAAAGGGTGGTTGAAAAAATTCTCAAGAGTCTTCCCCCAAGATTTGAATCTTTGGTTGTGATCTTGGAAGAAAACAAAGAGATGTCGGTGTTCACCATTGGTGAGTTGCAAGCTTCACTCATCAATCACGAACACATAATTATAAAAATTGAGCTCAGAAGAATCTATGAACCAAAACAAAACTCACAAATAGATCTCACAAACAATTTACTCAGTATTGACATGAAACGGTGCAAAAAATGGCTTGCAGCTATATAATGCTTTCATTAATAAAAAAAGTAAATGGATACAATCTGGATGATGTTTACAATGTAATACACTGGTATTAATAACCAGACAATTCAAATATATGAGAGGAAATTGGAATTGGTTAACTTAGACTAACTGAATGGATATCAGGATGTGTCTAAGTCACTATCGGAGATTAACTAGCTAGCTCCAGTTGTCTAAATTAGTGCCTCAATCAGTTAGAATCAATTAACTAGTCTAATTGAATGTGGTAGGTGAGGAAATGCACCTTTCCATATGCAGCCATGTAAATACTAGCGCTAATTGAATGTAACTGACTAATAACTAGTTACTAACTGAACTCAATTAACAGAGGCTGGTGCCAACACTCCTAGTGGCTCTTAAATTGTAGGGAATGATCTAAGATGCGCCTAAACTGATGCATGCAAGTGAAGTCAATGGAAGTTAGCCTCAATTAGTGTTCCACACACTCTAGTAACTGGTACATGTGGTCCATGTCACGTCCCCGTCCCTCAACCGGCGAAGAGGACGCGACGAACATCATCACAACAAACACAGTCGGGAAAAATGCCCCATGAACATAATCAAATGCAATCAAATGCTGGAATTAAGCATACACAGATGCATTGATCTTCAATCATACAGCGGAAGCAAACACACACATTCCAGCAATCTCCATGTTCAGTATAATTCATTTAACATCAATATAAAGTTTGCAGAGATGGAATAACCAGCAGCACTTATCTTTTTTATGAAGAATCCACCCGCAACCAGCTACGTCGCTGCAACGTTCCACCCAACCATAGGCCAGCTTGCTCATCAATCTCTCAGCAACGCTGCCACCCCCGAGCTGGGCATGATTCCTTCAGGATAAGGGTCGATTGCAGGCTTGCACATAGCCAAGGGGACATAAACAACAAACCAATTCATAGCTGGGTTTCACAGGCTGTCAACAAACAAGCCAAGCCAGCACAGTCCAAAGACTATCCATTGCACTCAGGCAATTACTTAGCTGTCACAGCTTAAATAGGGAAAACGAATTCTTGAGTCATTCTTGGCCCTATCGTGGCCAAAATGACTCTCACTCGAATTTACAATGGCCCCCAAACGTAACAGCAAATACATTCACAACATGGGGAATACTACAGCCCCGAAATCTACCAGTGAGCATAACTTACAGCAGGGAAAACGACCCAATTAATCTGTGAGACAGCCAAAAACGTGAATGGCCCTTCACAGTCAGTCGTGGATGCAAGAGCATGGCTCTCAGCTCACTATGTGCGCCCCAAACAGAAGAATACCTGTGCGTGGGTAAACAATCCGAACCAGCAAGGAAAGGGACAGACAATGGAAGCCCTGCGTGAGGAAAAACGGCTCCGTTTTTGTCTGTGGATGCACACACAACAAGAAGGACGCAATTTACAGTTCATGGGTGTTCAGCAACTCGTGAGGGAGAGGAAGAAAACCTACGTGAGACCCAAAAACGCCCCAAAACCTGTGCGTGAGGAGCCAACAGACAATTCGTGGGTAGAGGTGAACAGACCGTGGAGAGAATGCACGATGGGCACAATGAACAGGCGCATGAGGAGAACAGAATAGGCAGGGAAATCATGGATTCGTGGGTGGAGTGTGGATGTGGGAAAAGGACTGACAGTCCTGCCACCCCACTCCCAAAGGCAATAACTTCCCATCCACCAACAGCCATAGCTGCCCAACTACCCAACAGAACATTAAAGAGGTTGAAAGAGGTTGGGTAAGACAAGAAAGGTGACAAATAACAAAGGTAGAAAACCACAAGGTAATAAAACATGGGTTTTTCCCCATAAACCAAGGTTTGACATCCCCCACCCCTTATCCTTTGGAACCATTCCCTTTTCATTCAACGTTGCACTACCGTAGCTGGTTGTGGTTTATTTTAATTGATGTGCGGGTTTACATGATGTCAAATTATAAGGTGCCGGATAGCACAACAAACCATCGGCAAATATCCCCATTGCCGAACATACACAACCAAAATCGATGGTGGGGATTTTGCCTTGAGCTCTTCACCATGATTATTTACATTATATACATCATGCAAATGGGGTCGAAACTGGGGACATGACAGTCCAATAAGTCCATGTGGACCCAATGGAACTAGTGACTCAATAATGACTGAAACGACTCATATTTTAGGCATAATTGACCAAATTGGACATGTGAAGATTATAATCCTAATGCTAACTTGGAAAATTTGTGGGCCCTAGTAACTAAGACCATATGTCACCCATTACATCTAAAATGCAAAAGTAATTGCTTAATACAAACAAGGAAACAGGGAAAAACCACATGGGCAAAAAGCCCTCCCTCAAACTATGTAGGTAGAATCAGGATCAATCTTGTTCTTCTATGTACAGGTATCCTGAGGCTTGGTATGTGAACTTCTCCATCCAAACTAAATGATTATTTCTGGAGGAATCTTCCTCTTTGGAAGAAGAATAATGTGCTCAATTGAATCAAGAACATAGACAACTGCTGGATGAAAACTGGACCCATGTAGATCAACTGAAATCAACTGATAAGAGAGAAAAAGTGCTTGAGGATTTGAACCATGTGAGGAACACTCAAGAAACTGATATGTTTCAGCCTTGAACAAAAAACCATTAGTGGTAAAATCATCCCCAAGTGTTAGGAGCAAGTGTCAAGGCAGATGCAAAATGTCTTCCTCTTCATTGGTTCTGTGAGGAGATGAGCATGTGACCAAAGGTAGAGAAGCCATGGGACTGAGGAGAGAGAGTGATTGAGATCCATAGTCTAATATAGATTCAGAAATAACTAATGATTCAAAAAATAAAATATCAGCAACCTCATAAGAGTAAACTAACATCAAATCCCCAACAACAAATTTGAAGAAGACTTGTGGTACTTGATTTTTCACACCAAAATTGGTGAGAGCAACTATAAGCATGACTAAAATCACTTGGAACTTAAAATACGAACCAAATAATATCATATCAGATACAAATAAGATCATATCAGATCCAAATAAGTTCATATCAGATCCAAAAGTGTGTGGTCCACGAAGATGACAGATGCACAGTTTTCTCCTTCTTCAAAATTCTGAATTTTCGTGCATTCAATCCTGTAGGAATTTGCTGGAAGCTCAAGGTCAATGAGAGTGAATAGATCACTCCTGAAATTTGATATTCTTTCAAAAATATCCAAATAATTACTTATATGCACATCAACAACAACATTAGAGGGAGATAAATCAAATTCCTCTTCATTCTCTGAAGCAGTCACCGGCAAATTGTGCACAAAATTTAAAGGAGGAACACTATTAAGTGTTTGAATAGAATTGAAGTAGAGTTTTTCTTCAATATCAAATATTTGGCTGTCTTCTTCTAGATTAGGTATATGAGAAGATGAGATATCATAGATCTCATAAACTTTCGGAGCAGTAGGAGAAGGAGTCACTGCAAGGAGACTTTCTTCCATTCGTATTGACTGTGTAGAAGATTCAACTTCTTCTTCATCTTGAACAACTTCATCAGAGAGAGTAGACACCGAGACTTTTGAATCAAGAAATCTTGTGGTGTTGGGTGTGCTCTCCAAAGTGCTATTATGATCCTCATTGTGCTTGCCAAAGGTTCTATCCAATTTTGTCATGAGATCCTTTGGGTATTCAATAGATTTACCAAGGTAGCGCAAGCTTGGAGAAAGGGCCAGGAAAATTGTTCCAAAAGCTCTATCATTGTCATTTAGCGAGTCATTCTCATCCTCATAAGACTCTTTACCAAGTCCAATAGACACCTCGTAGAGATATTGTCTCTTGAGAGATGAAATCATATTCAACTTCCATTCTGAATATCTTATGGATGGAGTAATAAGAGGTACTGATAATTTCAAATCCATATGAAGTTGTACTACAATTACACAAAAAAAAACAAATTAAGGTCAAATATCATGCACTTTTGGAGTTTGCATCACACCCAGATTAGCCAATCAAGCAAGCTTGATCAACAATTCCTTTGCCCAAGAATTATATGGTAAACTCTCTGCTTCTGGTGCAGAGATGGAATTTTTGAGTTTTTTGCTCAAATTGATTCATTGATCAAACATGAAATCTGTAGAAGAAGGATTTCCTTTTCTTGTCGAGGCTCTGATGCCATATAAAAATTGAGCTCACAGGAATCTATGAACCAAGACAAAACTCACAAATAGATCTCACAAACAATTTTCTCAGTATTAACATGAAACAATGCAAAAAATGAATTACAGCTATATAATGCTTTCATTAATAAAAAAAGTAAATGGATACAATCTTGATGATGTTTACAATGTAATACACTAGTATTAAAAACTAGACAATTTGAATATATGAGAGGAAATTCGAATTGGTTAAATCATACTAACTGAATGGATAACAGGATGTGTCTAAGTCACTATCGAAGCTTAACTAGCTAGCTCCAGTTGTCTAAATCAGTGCCCCAATCAGTTAGAATCAGTTAAGTAGTCTAACTAAATGTGGTAGGTGAGGAAATGCACCTTCCCAAATGCAACCATGGAAAGACTGGCACTAACTAAATGTATTTGACTCATAACTAGTCACCAACTGAACTCAACTGAAGGAGGTTGGTGTCTACTAGTCACCAACTGAACTCAACTGAAGGAGGTTGGTGTCTACACTCCTAGTGGCTCCTAAATTGTAGGGAATGGTATAGGATGCACCTAAACTGATGCATGCAACTATAGTCAGTGGAAGTTATCCTCAATTAGTGTTCCCCACACTCTACTAACTGGTACATGTGGTCCAATTAGGCCATGTGGACCCATTGGAACTAGTGACTCAATAATGACTGAAAAGACTCCTATTTTAGGCATAATTGACCAAATTGGACATGTGAGGATTATAATCCTAACAATAATCAGCATAACAAACACAACTTTATAAGGTGCGTTTGCAGCACATTCATCCATAAACCATGGTAGAGGTAAGGGGAGAAAATATTCTAGAGGCAGAGGAAGAAAATTTTCAAGAGGAGGACACAACAATAGTCCCGCGGATGCCACTGGTAGAGGACATAATCAGAACCCAAGTCAGCCAACTGGTAACATGTTTGATAAATAAAAAATTTAATTCCATTATTTTAAGAAATTTGGTCATTATGCATATGAATGCAGGAAGAAGCAATGTGACCACGGAAGGAAAAGCCAGAATCAATTGACAAACACCAGCACTTCGTCGAGCGCAATGTTGATGGCATGCACATCCCCAATTGAATGCAATACCATCTAAGAAAGTCCATGTGACATATGGTATTTAGATTCATGATGCAACAATCATATGACTCATAATTTAATATTTTTTTCGATTCTAGATAATTTAGTTCAAACTGATGTTACACTTGGAAATAATGTCCAAGTCATTGTTTTGGGAAAATGTACTATTGGTATTCTAACCAAATAGGTGGAGCAAAAGTATATGTCTGATGTTTATCAAGTCGAATATTTGAAACACAATTTTTTGAGTATTGGACAATTGATACAAAAAAGTTACAGAGTCTACATGGAGGACAATTACTGTGTGATTAAAGACATACTTCCAAGCAACTGACTGATATCAAAAGTTCCAATGACAAGCAATCGCTTGTTTCCATTGAGGATAGTTCTAGATATGAAAGGAAAGGAAAACTCAAGAGCTGCATTCAAAGCAGAAAGTAAAGAAGAAGTCATACACTGCGACAAGAAATAAAATGACAGCGCTGATTTTGAAGCTGCATTTCAAACAGAAGTTTAGGATGATTCCTGGTAGTGGAATTTCATATTTGGACATATGAATTTTGGTGGGTTGAAGCTACTGCACACACAGAACATGGTAAAAGGATTTCCATTAATCGACAAACCACACAGAGTTTGTGAAGGTTGCATTTTTTGCAAGCAAAATAGAGAAACTTTTCCATTCAGAAAGTCATACAAAGAATGCACACCACTTGATATCGTGCACTATGATATTTGTGGTCCAATGTAGACATCATCCATAGGAGGTTGCAATTATTTTCCTACTTTTATTGATGACTACTCAAGAAAAACATGGGTATAGTTTTTGAAACATAATTCTGATGCATTTAGTTGTTTTCAACAGTTTAAGGAACTTTGTGGAGAATTAGAGTAGACACCACATCGAAATCCCAAGGAAGGACAGAGAAGGTAGATATGTTTTAAATGAATTTATAAATTTTTGCAAGTCCCATGGCATACAGAAGCAATTCACTGTGCAGTACACACCTCAGCAGAACGATGTCGCAGAAAGAAAGAACGGAACCATTATGGAGATGGCGCACAACATTTTGGTAGCCAAGCATTTGCCAAATGAATATTGGGCTGAAGCAGTTGCAACTACTGTATATATTATGAACAAGTGTCCGACAAAGAGCGTGGAGAACAAAGTTCCTCAAGAAGCATGGACAGGTATGAATAATAGTGTTTCTCACTTAAAAGAGTTTTGTTGTGTCGCATATGCTCATGTGCCAGATGATATGAGAAAGAAATTAGACAAGAAGGAACAAAAATGTATTTTTGTTGGCTACTTTGAAGACACAAAAGCATACAAGTTGTATGATCCTGTCATAAGGAAAGTGATCATCAATCGTGACATTCAATTTGTCAAGAATGAATCATGGGATGGAACCGTTGAGAATAATGTCAATATTGTGTCGAATGTCGAGCATCATGGCATGACGGAGGAAGTGGTTCAAATACCAGATGTAAGTCAATCAGTCACAGCACCATCAAATCCCATGACACCATGACATGGTTCAGCACCGGGAACTTTGACACAAGCCACAACTCAAGATACACTGACAAGTACACCAAGAGGACAACATAATACATCAAGCACTTTGTCGAGGTTGACATCAACAGATCCAGTGAAGACAAGAAGTATGCATGAAATATATGAAGATGGTACACCAAAGTCCTTCTCTCTCTTTGCATTATTTTCTCAAATATATGATCCACTAACATTTGAGGAAGTTGTCGAAGAAGAAGTATGGGCACAAGCCATGGATGAAGAAATAGAATGCATTGAGAAAAACCAGACATGGGTCCTGGTAGATGTGCCAAAAGATAAAGATGTAATCAACATCAAATGGATTTAAAAGACCAAGAAAGATGTTGATGGGAATGTGCAGAAGCACAAGGAAAGAATGGTCACAAGAGGATTCACACAATAGCATGGTATATACTTCAATGAATCTTTTGCACAAGTCGCACGCATGGATACAGTCAGAACTGTTTTGGCCATTGCTGCACAAAACAATTGGTCTATTTATCAAATGGATCTTAAATCAACATTTTTGAATGGCTATCTAGATGAGGAAATATATGTGGAACAAACACAAGTTTATGAAGTTCTAGGACAATAGCACAAAATGTATAGGCTGAAAAAGGCACTCTATGGTTTGAAGCAAGCTCTGAGAGCTTGGTACAGTCGCATTGATTCCTATCTCACTAAGAATTGATTTCACAAAAGTGAAAATGAACCGACGATGTACACCAAAGTTAATGATCAAGGTAACATGTTAATTGTATGTTTGTATGCAAATGATTTAATATTTACTAGTGATTTTGGCATAAAATAATTTAGAACAGTGATGGAAAGTGAATTTGAAATGAATGATTTGGGGCTCATGAAGTTTTTCCCGGGCATTGAAGTTCAATAGTATGAAAGTGGTATTTTTATATCACATTCAAAGTATGCAAGTACAATTTTAAAAAGATTCAATGTATCTAATTGCAAGGCAGCCCCAACATCAGTAGTAACAGGTTTAAAATTGAGCAAAGATGATGATGGATCAACTGTAGATCCTACGTTGCTTAAAAAACTTGTTGGAAGCCTTATGTATTTAGTAATGACGAGACCATACAACATGTCTAGATTAAGTCTGATCTCAATATTCATGGATTCACCAAAAGACTCTCATTGGAAAGTAGGTAAAATAATTCTGAGGTATGTAAGTGGCACACAAGATCTTGGCATTATGTATTTAACCTCAAAAAAATTTAAACTCATTGGATACACTGGCAGTGACAATAGAGGTAGCGCAGATGACAGGAAAATCACATGTGGGTACACATTTCATTTTGGTACAAGTGTTGTGACATGGGCTTCAAAGAAACAACCCATAGTAAATATTTATTCAGCAGAAGCAGAATATGTCACAACTACAATCATCCCATGTCAAGTTGTTTGGATGCGAAGAATGTTAAAATACTTGTCAGAGAACCAACAAGAACCAACAACCATTTTCTGCGACAACAATTCAGCTATTACATTATCAAGAAATTATGTGTTTCACAAGAAAACCCAAAACATCGGCACAAGGTATCATTTTATAAGATAATTGGTGAACAATAAAGAATTTTGTTTAGAATTTTGCAGATCTGAAGATCCACTTGCAGACATCTTTACAAAACTTTTGGAAAGGGATACATTCCAGTATCTGCGAAGTTATTAGGAATGACAAGTTCTACTCAATGAACTCTGTCATGAACATAGCAAGTTTAAGCTCTTAAACATTTTGTAATATTTTTGTTTTAAAATTACAATCTGCTCATTATTAAAGGGGAGTGCTGGAAATATTAATTACTCGCTGATTCGAATATCACATCAACCGACTCTGTCAGAATCTGTAGCAGGTCAGTTTATGTCAGATAGTCTGATAAGATGACGAGTTCACGTCTCTCGTTTATAATCCAGTCGAATTAAATTTCCGAACCTAAGTGTTGGGCACTCTATATGCAAGTTAATTAAAGCCAACATACAGAGTGTTTAATATAAATTTTCAACCCAGGGAAATATTTTATTTCAAAGATAATGTGCACTGTATATACTTAAACACTAAGTAGCCGATGCTATAAATGAATTATGCCACCTTCATGTTCATCCCAACTCTTCCCATGATTAACTTAAACTAATTTACCTTCTTAAGAATGAAAAACCACAGATACCTTCTCACCACCTTAATCTAGAAATAAGAGTTTCAGAAAATAAACATCTAGATTTACTTTTGCAGAAAGTTAAATCCTAAATTACCAGGCCATTTGGAAATCCATTGTAACTATCTTAATTCAACTTGATCTAGAAATCAGAAATACAAAAATTGAACTTCAACAATTATAATTGCAATTGGACTTAATTAGAAAAACTCAAGAAAGACATCAATTGAAAGAAACTAGGGATGAGCTCGGCTATTACAACTATCACACAATTGCATAAAGAAAAATAGTCTACACAGTCGACTATCACACCACTCTGTTGTAGCTCACAGGGAATGCAATTACTGATCAATTGAAGGAACACACAATAAATGATTACTGTTGCAGTTTTTATAAAAAAATGAATCTACTGCAACATCCACACCACAGAGGAAATAAATACCTAATTAACTTGATAATCTCTATAGGAATGCGGGCCCAGCCTTTGAATAGAGATTTTGGAAATTAACACACGCTAAATGCCAAGATCAAAAGAATCCTGCTACTTGTATTAAATGATAAAATGAAGATACAATCTCTGTCATAGCTTATACAATAATATCAATTAAATTCCAACCCCCTGGCTCGGGATAGTTTCCAATATTTATACATTCATAATCGTAACTTCTACCCACTAATATCGGGCAGCCATGAATATCTTTGATCTTCAAGCTGCCCCAATTACGATAAATTGTTACAACTATGGGCAAGATAGAAGCATAATATATAGGAAGTCTGTTACTTGAGCTAGCAATGAGATAACATGATCAATCTAAAAGATGCTCCGTCGGTTGCAGTTACCCTCGAGCAACAGCGCGTTGTTGCATCCGAGTCTGTCGCAGCCACCCTTGTACAGCTTGCATGGAATAGTAAACTTTGACTGCATCCTTTGTACAAAGATGGAATAGGTGGAGATCAACTCAATAATGAATTTCCATCTCTCTCTTGACTCGTTCAGCCTTCTACACCTGTATCCTTTACATCTCGAATTATCTCTATAAAATCACCATATGTTAACATAATCCAAGATATAGAGTCTTGATTACAACAATCATAAGTATTAATAAGATAAGACAATAATTAACCATATATGTATGGATTGAAGGATCAAGTGAAGGAAAACATCTGTTTGGTGCATATAATGGAATAAGATAAGGCAAAAATGGCTACGTAAATGTGGTAAAAAAGGGGTCATTTTCGAGCCCAACATCTCCCTCAACTGTCCTGTTACATGTCCCTATGAAACAACCTCCATTAGTCTGAATTTGAATCTGACATTGTCTTTGTTCATGGAGAGAGGAAAAGTTATAAGAGAGTTCAGGTGTTCCCTGTTTTTCCAAAAATCCATTATAGACAACCCAATATCTCTAACACCTATTATCTTCTGCCTTTGTCAATGAGAAATCTTCCCTGTATGGTTTTTCTAGCCACTAGATGAAAGGAAATTTGAATTTGAGTCCCAGCCAATTAACTCCACATTCCTTCATACATCCCACGTATCCTTCAACCCTGGAAAGTGCATGTTTAAAATTCCTATAACAGTATGGATCTCTATTCCTCAAGGTTGAAGAGGCAGCTTGCCATCTATGTTGGATGCCTTCCAAATCCAATTGTTGATGCTTGGAAATCTGGCTGACATAGGTAGAGATAACCTTTTCTTGAAGTTCCACCATCTACTGAGTTTGGATGGGATATGTAAGCCTACGCTGCTGCATAGCAAGGAGAAGACGAGGGAATTGAGGTTCACATCGAACCCAAAGGTTAGAGTGGGACTCATTATGATAAAAAGTTTGGAAGGATATTTCCCACTGAACATGATTGCTAACAAAGGAGGAAAAATCCCTCAGTTGAACATCACCTAAGAAAGGGACAGGATTCAAATGGCAATCCAAGGGACAAGCCAACTCATATAAATAAAGCTCACAAAGAAAGTTATGCTCAACAAAATCACTTTCCAGAAATGTTTCCAGAAATTTAGCAGAGGTTTCTATTTCATAAGGTATCCCTTCTTTTACAACCTTCATTTTAAACCAAGTGAACTGTTCAAATAAAAAAACAGGGTAAGAGGAGGATGATGCTCTGGTACCTAACAGTTCATGGGAGAGAGTGTACAACTAATAATTTTCCTCCTGCATGGATTTGAACTTTTTCAGCTCCTTCAACTCTTTTTGTATCTCTTCCCAGTGAAATTCTGGAACATTAGTTCTTCTGCCCATCTTTCCTTCAATTCCTTGATGGTCTTCCTATGTTCAGCAAGGGGAACCATTCCTTCTTGATACCTATCCACCTGACTCTTCCACTTCCTCACTTCTATTCTTAGGAGTGATATTTCTTTAGTTAGCCTCTGGATCCCTTCATCTTTAGTATGATCTTCATTATCAGAATCCAGATTGACAAAGTTTTGTGAAACTTGAGTCCATACCTTGCCATCTGATGCTCCAGTTTGACCATTCTGTACTTCCTACATGGATACTTCCACAATAACTTCTGGGGATGTTGGTTCTTTTGTAACAACATCCTCTCCTTGGATTTCTCCTATAGCAACCTCAACTTGTATAGGTTCCTTTGAAACAACTTCTGGGGATGTTGGTTCTTGTGTAACAACACCCTCTACTTGGAATTCTTGTCCAACAACCTCAACTTGTATAGGTGCCTCTGAAAAAACTTTTGGGGATGCTGGTTCTTATGTAACAGCACCCTCTCCTTGGATTTCTCCTACAACAACCTCAACTTGTATAGGTTCCTTTGAAACAAATTCTGGGGATGCTGGTTCTTGTGTAAAAGCACCCTCTTCTTGGAATTCTCCTCCAGCAACCTCAACTTGTATAGGTGCCTCTCAAACAACTTCTGGGGATGCTAGTTCTTGTGTAACAGCACCCTCTTCTTGGAATTCTCCTCCAGCAACCTCAACAACCAATTGTGAAGGTGTTGGTTCTTGTGTGACAACCTCTTCTTGAATTTCAATCTCCACATCTGCCTGATTGTTAGCTGCAGCTTTTATAGGGAGATGCAAGGTTAGTGGTTCTTGTGTATTAGATCCCTGTCCTTCTATTTCTTCATGTTGATGGGGTTGTTCTTGAGTTACTTCCATGTCTTTTGCAATATGAATTTGTTCTTCGAGAATTTCAGTATCCCCCGAGGACTGTGATTGCATGTGTTCATCCTCTCCTAGATCTAGATCAAGAATTATGTCCATCTCGAGGTTGATTTCTTCTTGTTGCATGAGAGTCTCATCAAAAAATTTTGAAGATGTCGGTTCTTGTGTGACAACATCATGGTAAACTTCATCATTATCCTACTGCTGAGGTTCTATCTCTATTAATTCTATGCCCTGAGATGGTTCAAGAGTCACAACATAGAATTCTTATTTAAGATCAGGAATATTTTCAGTCTCTGGTTCATCTGCCCTAATTTGGGTGGCAACTTCAACAAAAATATTCGAGGATGTTGGTTCTTGTGTATCAACACCCTGTCTATCTACTGCTTCCATTTGTTGAGGTTTCTCTTGGGGGACTTCACTATCCTTCCCATCAGATTGTCCCACAGGCACTTCTGTTTCTTCTGCATCTCTCACTTCCACCTAAGGTGCTTCTTGTCCTTGTTCTTCTACAGTTGCTGGTACAGGTTGTTGTGTCACAAAGGCACGAACTATGACTTTGTATCCTAACTGGTTAAACATCTCCCCACACACAGGGCAGACCACTCTCTCTTCCTCCTCACCATCCTCAACAGGAGGTGATCCCTCTAAATGGTATGCAACTTCAAGCAGTGTGTGCAGCTTCCTTTCTACTTGATTCATGCATGCCTCCTTCCAGTTTTCTAGTTCTCTCTGAAGCATCTGTACTTCTTCCTTCAATAGACCATTTTCATGCAAAAGTCCCTCGATTTGATGTTCCTCTACAACCAGTTCCTGTGGGGCATCATTTTCTTTGGGTCTCAGAATGTGGAATTCAATATGTGCTTCTAGGGTTTCCCATCTTGCTCGTGCTGCTTCAGCTGCTGTAACTGACCTGGTTCTTTTTCTTCTTATCGCCAGTGGTGCCTGCACCTCCTCTTTTGATCTTCTTCTTTTCTTTCGAGGTGCAGGAATCTCCAGATTTGCAGCTGATGTGGAAGGGAAATTTCCTATCTCAGCATCCTCCTTTTCTTATTCAATTAGAATTCCTCCCCATTTAGGGGAAGATTCAATGGTCAATACCTCTACATTTTCCTCTGTTATCGTGTCTTTAACAACCTCGACTTCAACTGTCATAACATCCAATGCTACTCCATCTTTAGCCTCTGCTGCCAGAGATCCCACATTATTTAATCTCTCCATAGGGTTTTCTCTTATATTTTCCTCCAATTTCTCTTCTTGGTCATTTGACTGATCATCTGATCCAGTCTCATCTCCCCCCCCCCACAAACTAAATTAGAGGGACTCCTATTGTAACTCCAGTCCTCCTGTTGTTCCTCATCTCCCCCCAACTGTACATTTTCATGCTCCTCTTGGAGTTGAACATCCCTCAAGAGTACAGGTACTTCCACTTCTTCTTGTATTGGAACACCAGCCAAAAGGGCGGGTTCTTGGTTTATTTGAGTTTAACCTATGAATTGCTCCCAGGTTTGGTTCCTTTGAGTTAAGGCCCTTAAGATTATTAATTTGATTAGGCTGTGATGGGTAAGGGAGGAGTTTGGATGCTTGGTTGTTCTGAAAAACCCTGCCATATGGTGTAGGTATTTAAAATGGAATATTAAGTAAGGCCCTATGGCGTAGATGAGACAATAGAGGAAGTTCATAATAATAAACAGTCTGATACCTACCTTCACAGGTGATATGATTTTTGAGGAAGACTTCTACTTGATCCCATGGGTGAGGCAGTGATTGGAACGCTATCCCTCGCTTTGAAGGATGAATTTCTTCCCCCTCCATCAGAAACTTCTATACTACAACATCATTGGGAGTTATTCAACGAAACCAGGCTCTTCCTACCTGAGGAAGGCCGGTGACTTCAACCACTATCACTTCAGAGACTTCTATATGTAACCCCCTAACCTCTGAGAGGGTTTTTGTAAGATTTAAAGCAAATTGCAGAGCTACCTCTCGATGGAACCCATTCAGGAGCTATATACAACTTCTCCTTAAGTTTAACAAATGTTGTTTGGCATGCATCATTCCAAATAAATTGCACATCCTTCATTAACAAAGAAAACAAAGGAGAAGCAAGTTTCAAATTTTTTTCTATAAATCTTCTATAATAACCAACATGCCCTAAGAAGCTATGTACCTCTTTCTGAGTTCCAGGAGTGGGTATATTTTCAATTACTCTGATTTTGGAGGGATCTACCTGGATTCCATCAGTAGAGATAAATTTCCCTAGCACTACCCCTTCACTCATCATCATATGGCACTTTTCAGTGCTCAAAGATAGTTGGGTCTACTCACATCATGTTAAAAACTTTTCCAAATTTTTCAATGCTTCTTCAAAGTCCTTTCCATAAGGAGTAAAATCATCCATGAAAATATCCATACTATCATTAACCATTTCTGAAAAAAAGCCAATCACAGCTCTCTGAAATGTGGCAGGTGCATTGCATAAGCAAAGGGAAGCACCCTGTATGCAAAGGTACCCCAGGGATAGGTGAAGGTAGTTTAATCATGGTCTTCAAGAGCAATCTGGATTTGATTGTACCTGCTAAACCCATCCAAAAAGGAGAATAACTTATTCCCAAATAAGGTGTCAAGTACCTAGTCGATGAAAGGCAGGGGAAAGTGATCTTTTTGTGTTGCCTTGTTCAGCTCTGTATAGTCCACATAGACTCTCCATTTTCCATTCTTCTTGGGTACTATCATGAGTGGAGACACCCACTCGTTGTCTGAGATGGGATATATAAATCATGCTTCCAAGATTTTTTGAATTTCTTCCTTCACTATGTCCCTAAGATTGGGGTTCATCCTTCGTTGAGGCTGGCACATAGGTCGGGTGTCATTTTTTATATAAATGAGTTGGGTGCACATATTATAAGGGATTCCCTTCATGTCTGTGTACTCCCAAGCAAATTCTCCCTTATGTTTTTTTAAGAGAGTGATTAGGCATTCTTGTTCATCCAAAGCAAGACTGGGATTGATATTCAGGGTTTTTCCAGGCTCTATCTCAACAAGAAAACTTTTCAAATTTTTCAACACTCGAACTATATGAGTATCACTGACTAATGTCTCCTCTGTGATATTTTCTTGTTCTTCTTCACCTAGAGTACCATTCAGGATCTAATAAATTTGTTTATTAATAGAAGTGGGTTCACTGATGAAATTATTAATAGCATCGTCTTTAGTTTCATCTTTAAAAGTCAAGGCCTTCCCTATCGTTAATAGTGGTTGAACGCCCTCCTCTTCCTCTAGCTCCATCCATAATGTAGTTTCAGCTTCTAGACTCGGTCGAGCTGAAGCATAGAGAGTGAGGTTCTTTATCTCGATTCCATTTGATATGGTCATAGACCCAGAACGACAGTTTATGCAAGCATCAACTGTAGCTAACCAAGGCCTTCCCAGGATCAGTGGGTGTCCTCCTAGCTGCGACTTGGGTTGTAAAACCAAGAAGTCGGCTGGATATTCCCACAAATCAACAGAGATAAGGAGCTCATCCAAGATTCCCTCGGGTTTGATAGTGGACCTATCTGCAAGTTCTAGGATGGTAGGAGTTGGCCTGAGATTAGTGAGCTCGATTTTCCTTAAAGTTTCAATGGTCATGACGTTAATAACTACGCCTAAATATACCAGTACATTGGGTATCTGCCTGCTCCCAATTTGCATGGTGACAGTGGGATTACCAGGATCGTTGTATTTGGCCAAGAGGGTTTTCCCATTATTAATTCAGATAATTTCCCTATGACATGAACAGTGGGAGGATCCCTGGGTTTTCTTCCTGGTTTCCTTACACAGATATCTCGAACGGTTCTGGCATAGATAGGCACATCATGAATGGCCTTTAGGAGTGGAATTTTGACATAGAGGTTTTTCAACTCTCTCAAGAGGTTAAATTAAGGTTGTCCCACTGCCTTCTGTAGTATTAGTCTTTTAGGGTATGGTGGTTCCCTAACCAGTTGTGTAGGCTATGTGACAATAGATGTTTCTTCTTGTGTTTCAGCCAGTATCTTGGTAGGATTTTCAGCATCCTCAATAATGGGGATCACTGCATTGGATAAGTACTCTTGGTTCATCCTTTCTTCAGACACAGAGGATGGAACATCCTTAATGACCAAAGGCTCCACTACCCTCCCTGATCGTAAGCGGATGTCGTTACAGGGAACTAGAGTAATGGAGTAAGCGGGCATGTTGGCAGACTCAAATTGATGACTACTTTATTGTTTGGGTTGGGGTTAGGTTGAGCAGGAAGCTGCGGTCGTATAGGCACATTGGGGGCAGCATTATTCTGGAGTTGCAGCTGCGACTACTGATACTGCTGATAACACTGAGAGTATTGTTGAGGAGGATACGGTTGATGAGGAAACGATTGATGTGGAAACTGTTGAGGAGGTTCGTTATGGGGAAAATGGTTCCCTAGATGGAAGTTCCTCCATCCAGGAGACCAAGAATTTTGTTGATTTGGTGGCTGTGTCTAAGAGTTCCAGGAGTTAAAATTTTGCATCGAAGGTTGAGAAGGATACCATTGATGGTTGGAATAATATGAAGGGAATTGTGTATTCCTGTGATGCATATTATTCCAATTATTCATGTTATTCGAAAATGGAAATGAGTCTCGAGTCATACCTTGGTTTTGCGGCTGCCAAGGATTTTTCTATGCAATAAAGTAGGATGGTACCACATCTGGAGTCGATGCCTGCAGAACTACCTTCACTTGAGGTAGGGAAGGACATTCATTTGTATCATGGTTCAGCTCACAGAGCTGACACACTTCTACCTTTCCAAGTGGGAACTCCTTTAGAGGATGGTTCTTCCTACATTTAGGTCAGAATACACCAAGTGTGAGATCTTCTACTGCTTGTTTATGCTTTGCACTTAGGACATCTATTTCCGAGGAGATGGAGCTCATCATTTCTGTCTTGAAATTTTCGAGGAGATTTCCTATTTCTGCCCAGTTGTTCGTTAGTCGAATCTGACTATCATTGTAGTAATGAAATATGAATAATAATAATATATTGGATGATCAGATAATTACAAGGGAAGCTCGCCTTTATAGGCTTTGAGCATGAAGGGTTACACCCTTTCATATAATTAACTAATCTAATTAATAATTTATTTTATATTCGTTACATTGCCACTCCCTTTAAAGGAGCTTTGTCCTCAAAGCTCGAATATTTTCCTAATGTTGTTCTTCATTTTGACTTAGTGTCGGTATTAGAATCGGACGAGGTCTCTTGTGCAGAGACTTGCACTTCCTTTTCATTGATGATTTTGCAATGTATTGTCTCAATGTTCCTACATTTATGACCAGGGGTCCAATCATCACCGCATCGACGACATATATTTTTCTTCTTTTTTCTATTATTAGTGTAACTACTAGATGACTTCGATATATTTTCCATTTCATAGGAATATGATTGAGGTTTGTGGCATTGATGACCGGGTGACCAAGTATCTGCACAGTACCTACATTGTGTCTCTTTTTCTTGCCGATAATTTTTATCACCTCTTGTTTTAATTCCTTCCAATTTGCGTTCTACGGATTTTGCTTTGTGTCTTGCTACTTCTACGTTAGGTATGTCATGCAACTTTAACTCTTTTTGGAGGTATGGTTTAAGACCTCCTAAATAGGTTTTGAGGCTTTTCTTGTTAGACAACCCAAATACTTGTGCCAATAAGGATTCCCACTGATGTGTGAATCCCTCAACATTTATGAATTGTTGTAGTTTGGTAAGTTTACTGAAAAATTCATCTTCTTTGTAGGTAAAATTATCTCTCTTCCACCATAAGTACCAATTATAGGCGTACCCTTCCATATGCATTGACACATATTTCACTTTCTCCTCGTCATATTTAATTTTGTAAATGTCAAAGTATTTTTCTTCTTTGTTTATCCAAGCAACGCATTGGTCTTCACTCCCATTGTATTTCGACAACTCTATTTTTGCCTTAGGTGGGTGCACTTTGTAAGGGAGACGTTGATTTCCTTTTTCCTTATGGTTTGATGGTGGCTTGGAACTACTGGACGATGAAAGTGACATATTTGAATTGCTTCGTTGTTGGTGGTGATTTTTAGTTTTCTTATTCTCTACTATTTTACTGATAGCGTCTATTTTGCTATTTAATCGTGCCTCCATCTCTGGCAGTACTTGTGTTTCTATCTCTTGCTTAAGTGTCGCATTGCTAATCTTTATTTCTTTTTGCAATTCTTCTTAATTATTTGTGAGTGTTTCATGGGTGGAAACATGAAATGAGGAATCTAACATGTCTGGACTGCTGACTTGGCCTAGACTGGGTATGAGCCTTTATAACATCTCGATTAATGTATTATGGTTCTGCATCATGGTGCTCATTTTCTGTGTTAAGGTGTTTATGTTTTGAGTCATGGTACTCATTTTGTCATCCAAATATTTTTTTTTCATTCAAGATGTCAAATTTTTCATCCAACCTTCTTTCTAGTACCAGAACAAGCTCATCTTTGAGTAATGTATTGTTATTTTGCATCTTTTCCTTCAAGCCTTTTAGGTCAGCGACAAGGGACCTAGTGTCCTTCTCCACTTTTTCAATTTTATCGTTCAGTTCTGACATGGTCTTGGACCTTGTATGCGGAGGTGTGTATTTCAGCGCTATTTTGGCTTAAGGGTGAAATTTGAATAATAATATATTAATTAATTATTATTATTATTATTATTATTATTATTTCTAAACTATATAATATTTTGTATATAGTTTTTTTTTAAATATTATAATAGTAAATATAATATTTGATTTTTTTTGTTTATTAAAATATGCATTATAAATATATTATATTACAATATAATTGAAACAATATATTATATTATTTTATTTTATAATATATTATTTGTTTGTTTTTTTATTTTGTTGCAGGTCATGGAATTGAAGGCCGATGATGGCGAGCGCGGAGGGCTTGGCGCATGGAGATGAAGGAGTAGTAGGGAGTGGCGGGGGATGGTGGAGTAGCCTGGTGCATGGGGAGTGGAAAAGGAGGAGCGTAGAGGGAGAAACGAGTAGGAGGGTTGTCGAGAGGTGGAGAGATGGCAGGGGTGCAGAATGGGGTGGTGCATAGAGGGAGAATAGGATGCAGGTGCAGGTAGAGAGGAGCAACGGATGGGGGCTGTGGAGCAGCACGTGGGGATTGCGATGGTGGAGAAGATGGGGTAGCTGATGGAATGGAGCGCGAGAGGGAGAAAACTGCGTGAAGGAAATGGCCTGAAGTTCAGGCTGTGCAGGGGCTGTGCGTGAAGATGATGGCATGGTTAGGGACTGCGAGGGCAGGGTGGAGGTATCGTGTGCTGGTGAGTGGGAGTGCAGTGGGGGAGTGCTGAAGGATGGAGAAACATGAGGGGTATGGCAAAGGAAGGGACAATGGTGGGCAATGGTGGAGCGGATGAGAGATAGGGGTGAAATGGAGAAGCGGAGGAATAAAAAATTGATGAGCCAAGTTCGAGCTCAATGAGGGATTGATGAGTCGAGTCCGATCTCAGAGTGCGGGAGTGAATCCGCTCTGATACCAAATGAAGCAACCGAATCCGGTTGTCAATTAGTCGAATTCGACTATCATTGTAGTAATAAAATATGAATAATAATAATATATTGGATGATCAGATAATTACAAGGGAAGCTCGCCTTTATAGGCTTTGAGCGCGAAGGGTTACACCCTTTCATATAATTAACTAATCTAACTAATAATTTATTTTATATTCGTTACAATGGCTCCTCCATTAGATGACTTCTTTCTTCTGTCGAAGACATCTCGTTCTAATTTATCCCGTTTGTCCCGTTTGTTATTCTTGGAAGATTCCGTGGAATACCATTTGCATAGTTCAACAATATTTTCAAAGGAATCCTTTGAGATATCCCCCTTTCCTAATATGTTCAACATGTCTAAGAAATCATCCCTAATCCCACATAGTAGTATTATCTCGAGCACATCTAACCCCATATTAGTTTGTCCAACTCTCTGCACATTATATAAAAGCCTTTCAACAAAATATTCCAGGCTTTCATCGTCCCTTTGTACCATTTTGAACAGTTCTTCTCTCTTGTCTTTAGTATTGCAATACTCATGTTATTTCTCTAGGAACACCTATTTCATTCGATCCTAGGTGGTGATAGTTTCCCCACCCACGCTCATGAACCAACGTAACGCATTGTCCTTTAGAGTAGTAGGGAAGAGTTTCAACTTCTGCTCACTGGAGGTGTAATCATAGATGCGGCAGAGGATGTCAAACTCAAAATGGAATTCATTTAGATCCTCTGTTGCTTTTCCATAAAAACAAGGCAACACAGATGGCGATATGTTTTTCATGGGGGCGACCCCTCTCGCTGTTGAATGGGAAACTGGAGTGTGGAAATAGTCCCCTCAAGCTGGGATCTATCCTCCTAATGATGATTTTCTCCCATCGCTTCTTCGTGATATTCTAGATCGCGTCTATTGTTCATGTCTTCTTCTGCTCTACCCTCTCCATGCTTCCACTGATCGTTTAATTTTTTATGGAACTGTGTCCACTCCTCTTTTGTCACAACCTTCCCGTTAATGTGATATACCAAATCTCGGTCAGCCGATCCTACAGTACTAACTCTGTATTCCTCCGCAGGGACACCTGAGGGTGTCGCAGCTTCTCCTGTGTTCTCCACTATGGAAGCTGATGCTTCCACCTTGGCAATAATTGGGCTTCTTCTGATGGAGGACCCCTGATGGTGAGCTCCAGTAGAGGAATTGGTTCTAGCAACCAGATCATCAGTGAATGTCCTTCTTCCCAAGGCTGGATTTCATCCACGACCTTGACCACCTGCAATGTTACTATTCTGGGGAGTTTTGGGGGTTGTGGGAATGTCACGGTGTACCCTTCTTGTATTCATGCAACCCAAAACATGCAAAATTAAAAAACTGAAGAAAGATGAATAGATGTAAGTACAGGATACAACTACCATGGTGTCTAATAATTACCTTTCCTCGACAATGGAGCCAAAATGTTGGGCACTCTATATGCAAGTTAATTAAAGCCAACATACAAAGTGTTCAATATAAATTGTCAACCCAGGGAAGTCTTTTATTTCAAAGATAATGTGCACTGTATATGCTTAAACACTAAGTAGTTGATGCTGTAAATGAATTATCCTTCCTTCCTGTTCATCCCAACTCTTCCCATGATTAAATTAACCTAATTTACCTTCTTAAGAATGCAAAACCACATATACCTTCTCACCACCTTAATCTAGAAATAAGAGTTTCAAAAAATGAACATCTAGATTTACTTTTGCAGAAAGTTAAATCCTAAATTACCAGGCCATATGGAAATCCATTATAACTACCTTAATTCAACTTGATCTAGAAATAAGAAATACACAAATTGAACTTCAACAATTATAACTACAATTGGACTTAATTAGCAAAACTCAAGAAAGACATCAATTGAAAGAAACTAGGGATGAACTCGGCTGTTACAGCTATCACACAATTGCATAAATATAATTAGTCTACACAGTCGACTGTCACAACACTTTGTTGTAGCTCACATGGAATGCAATTACTGATCAATTGAAGGAACAAACAATAAATCATTACTGTTGCAGCTGTTATAAAAAAATGAATCTACTGTAACATCCACACCACACAATAGAGGAAATAAATACCTAATTAACTCAGCAATCTCTGTAGGAAGGTGGGCCCAGCCTTTGAACAAAGATGCTGAAAATTAACACACGTTAAATGCCGAGATCAGAAGAATCCTTCTCCTTGTATTAAATGATAAAATGAAGATACAGTCTCTGTCACAGCTTATACAATAAGATCAATAAAATTCCAACCCCCTGGCTCAGGATAGTTTCCAATATTTATACATTCACAATCGTAACTTCTACCCACTAATATCGGGCAGCCATGAAGATCTTTGATCTTTAGACTGCCCCAATTAATATACGTTATTACAGCTGTGGGCAAGATAGAAGCATAAAATATAGAAGTTGTTACTCGAGCCAGCAATGAGATAACATGATCAATCTAAAAGATGATCCGTTGGTTGCAGCTACCTTCGAGTAGCGATGCGTTGTTGCATCCGAGTCTGTTGCAACCAAGCCTGTTGCAGCCACCCTTGTACAGCTTGCATGGAATAGTCAAGAGAGAGATGGACATTCATTGTTGAATTATCTCTATAAAATCACCATATACACCTGTATCCTTTACATCTTGAATTATCTCTATAAAATCACCATATGTTAACATAATCCAAGATATAGAGTCCCGATTACAACAATCATAAGTATTAATAAGATAAGACAATAATGAACCATACCTATATCGATTGAAGGATCAAGTGAAGGAAAACATCTATTTGGTGTATATAATGGAATAAGATAAGGCAAAAAGGGGCAGGTAAATGTGGTAAAAAAGGGGGTCATTTCTGGGCCCAACACTAAGTTCTTAGGTAAATAGTTATTACAGTCTTTAATGTAAGTCGGTAGGAGTTTTTTTAATAAGAAGAAGAATATTGTAAATCTAAAAGAACAAACGAAGAAAAAACAGATGAAAAACAGACAAAGAGACAGAGAGAAGAAGAAAAGTGCGAAGAAGAAGAAGGAAAATCTCTGTGAAGAGTTTGAAGCTCAACCTTTTGTGTTGTGAACTGTTGAGAGCCGAAGCTCTGTAAAGATGAAACATCCTTGTAAATTTCTAAGTTTGTATTTACGGTTGTAGTTCTTTGTTATGTCATCACAAAATATTTAAATTCATCTAGTTTATGGTTTAATGCAAGTTTTATTTAGCCGCACATCTTCTCCAAATTTACCAGAGTGAATGTTGTTTACATTTACCGTTCAATGAAAGACACAAATAATCCATATTTATTTCACCACGTAAAAGTTAAATTTTTTATCCATATAAGTGTTGGACACAAGTCTTATTTAATATTTTGTTATATGATATTGTGAGTGAGATGCAACACTGTTGTGTCATAGTTTATCCCAGGTTACCGCTGGTAAAAGTGTTTTTGATATCATAAGTCTTTAGACTAGGAAATATAAAGTTGTTTTGTCGAAGTGAAAGTTGGTCACAACCTAAATCCCGACGCAGTAAAATCCGGTCGAAGCCAAGTAATTCTGTCGAGGTAAAAGTTTGTCTGGTTAAAAGTCCCTCGCAGTAAATCTGTCGCATGTATTTTGGTGGCAAGACTTTCTGTTAAAGTAAAAAGGGAAAGAAAAGTTTCTGACTGTGTGATAACTCAAGTCTACCGCTGAAGCAGTTATATTTCCCGAGAAATGTGTTTGTGTTTCAAATAGTTTTCCATTGGTATTTTAAAGAGCACTGAACTGCATAGAAAATAACTATAATTGTATATTTATCAGGCATCTTCTTACAGAGTGAATGATGAACATGCTGAGAGACTTATTGGAATTTGAGGAAGCAAATGAGATTTTCAACTCACTAACGATGGCCGATGGAGAATTGGTTAGTTCAATCACTAATCTCCTTCAACTCCTTTGGATGGACGATAAGCTCTTAAGGTTATAATTTAAATTGATTTCCTTGGCAATGACACTATGCAAGTCCATAAGGTTATAATTTTGAGAAGCAACTGTCTAAATCGCTGCTGGGAACATGTTACCTTTCTTGTAGGAATTGTACATTGGTTTGAGCAAGGATGTTTTTCCAACCCCACCCATTCTGTAAACCCCAATATGTTTTTCCAATTCTACCCATTATGTAAACCGCAATTATGTAAAATTAGTGATACAGTCTACATGAGTCTACCAGGCAGACTGTAAGCAATGAGTGGTCGCTAAAAGTGCCCTATCATATTAACATACACCCTAATGTTTTATTGGAAACAAGTACTAACTTTATGTAGTAACTTCGTTTAAATAATAGCAATATAAAGACGATTCAGCACATATATAAACAATAACATTAATAATTTCCTACAATCTGATTCAAGGTGACATTATTATTAAATTCATACATAAAAAAAAAATAGAAAAACAGGAGTAATGTACCAAATCCACCAACTTAATTTTTTAATTATTTTTCTTAAAATATCCTAAAATGAATAAGTGATATGTTCATCATTTAATTAAATTTTACATTTTTATTAAACTTGTTTACATATTGATTTTTTGAGATTAGGACTTCTATTAATCTCAAGTTTACTCTTCTAACATTCTCTTTGCAATAAGCTTTCATATATAAATATATACATTCGTAGTCATTTAAAACATTTCCCAATATGTGTATACAAATATTTTTGGAATTTTGGCCCAGTGTTGTACTCATGATGCTTATATTGTGATCCATAGTTTACATACCTTATGTAGGAAAATGTTATAGGATTAACAAGTCCATGGATCACAAAACTAATCCATCAATTAAGATTCAAGGTAGGAAATGTTATGGTTCCGGTAATGCCTCATTGTTATCTTTTATTCTCGAATTACTTGATATTTTAGAATCCTAATTAATATGCTCAATTTTACCCACGGTTGAGATTTAACCCACATATGTTTACATACTAATGATATTATATGTCCATTTCTCAATATCGATGGAAGGTTCTTATCATAAAGAATTTAGACTTTATTGTTTCTTCAATCCCCATTTAAAAGAAATCTCATCATGAATTGATGATGTTCATTCAAATTGAATAAGAAATCTCATCATAAGAGCATCCCATATGATGAGAGGAAGGTTGGAGGCGCAGAGCGAAGCGACGGAGGATTGTAGTGGAGTTGTAAAAACCCTAGTAATGAAACCCTAAACTTTATAAAATCTAGAGGGTTGTTGTTAATCCCTACTCTCTACTCCTAGTCAGATGCAAAAAGGATAATTGTGGTGAGTTCTAGAGTTAATGTACTTATCTTGTACTGAAACCCTAAGGTATGTTTTTTTCTTGGAACCGAGGTTTATTGTTCTTGAAAATGATAGAAGAATTTTGAAAGGGAAGGCCTTTTTAAATGTGAGTGGTCAATCTTTTGTTTGGGGCCTTTATCATTATCTGGGTCACAGACAAGGGTTAAAAGGTTATTGTTTGTTGTGTGACTTTAAAAGTCTTTTTATCTGATTACTTGTCTATATTGTTAGTGATTTGAATTAGAATATTCCTTAGGCCCATATGAAATGGCGTAGGATCCTGACCTATCACACGAAGAAGGTTTTAGTCTATCTGAAAAATGGTGGGAGTGGTCGGGGTTCTTAAGCCTGATATCGATTACTTGAATATGCTCTAGATGCATGTTGATTGTTGAGAATATAGTTGTCATTGATGTCAAACGAGTTTAGGAACGATAAATGAATAACCAATCGACATGGTGGCAGGATGAACTCAGTAAAAGAAAAAGGATCCATTACCTGGATTTTCAATTGATGTTAAGGAGTTCAGCAATGACAAATGAATAATTAGTAAAATATGATGACAAGTCAAACTAAGTGTAAGACAAAGGAATTAAAAATTAGGATGGTAGTTCAATGAGTAACGGCTGATCAATGCAAGAGGCAGAGGAGATGAGGATTTGCAGCAGATGGTAGTTCGATGAGTAGTGATCGATTGATGCAAGAGGCAAAGGAGATGAGGATCTGCAGCATAATTGATTACAAAGACTCAAAAACCTTCTGATTAGGTGATCAACTGTACAGATTGATTTGACCATTGGGATTTATCCCATATTGGCAACGCAATATGTTTGTATTTGTTTATATGCATTGTCCTCACTATGGTTATTCGACGCGTAGAGAAAAGGTATTGTGGGGGATCTAAGTGCTTGGACTCCATGAGAAGTCACCAGCCTAGAGCCCAGGACGACCTGTCAAGCCTCGTACCTTTTTGGAAGAGGCAACATGAACATATCCAACGGATAGAAGAAATTCCGCAGAAGATCTACGACTACAGAGTGATCCGCAATGCTATAGCACAAATCCGGATTTGCTCGTAGATCAATGATTAGGATTGAATCCGCAAGGAAATCAACGACGATGAATGATTTACGCACAAAGAAAAGTGAAGATACACAAATCCACATTTGATCGTAAATCAACGATTAGGATTGAATCCACAAGGAAATCAATGGTGGTGAATTATTTTCACACAAATAAAAGTGAAGATATGCAATTCGTATTTGATCGTAGATCAATGGTTAGGAGTAAACCCGCAAGGAGATCGACGGTTCAGAAGAAATGCAGAAACAAAGTTGCGGAAGAAATTGTGGAGGTCCAAAATAGGAAAGTGTGTTTATGCAATCCATAATCCGAAATCCACAAGATCAATGGTCAGGAAAGACTTTGCAAGAAATCGACGATGCGAAAGAATTTTTGCGGAAAGGGAATTGTGGAAGTAGTTTGAACAAAATTGGAAAACCCTCAAACTACAATCCGCAAGATCGACCACAAGGAAAGAATCCACAAGAGATCGATGGTGCGGAAGAAAAATTATGGAAAGGAAATTGCGGAAGTAGTTTGAACTAATTTGGAAAACCCACAATCTGTAATCCGCATCTGATTTGAGATCGATGATTAGGACAGATTCAGAAAGAAATCAATGACACAGAAGAAATATTGCGGAAGCATTTTTAAGAAATTTGGAAAACCCACAATCCACAATCAACATCTGATCGCAGATCAATGGTCAGGGGAGAGTCCACAAGAAATCAACGGTGTAGAAAGGTTGTTGTGGAAAGACAATTGCGGAAAGCTAAGGAAACTTCATAAATATGATTGTAGAGGGAAATCTGTGCGTTAGATCAACAGACAGGAAATAGTACGCAATGGATCAATGACTCGGGATGGTTGCAGAAAGGGTCTATTGCAGAAATATCATTGCAGAGAGGTAATTCTGGTAAGATTTTGTTGTGGAAAGGTATGACTGATAAACATAAATAGAGTTAAAGAATTGTTAAAATGAAGAATTGTTTTTTCATGAAGAGGCACAATCTAAGAATGAAAAGGCGCAACCGTGAAGAGACTCATTCATATAAAACGTGTTAGAAGGTATTTATAGATAGAGTGATGAGTGAGAGAAATTGTATATGTAGTCTAGATCGATGTAGTAGCAAGTAAAATAGAGACAAAGGGAGACATAAGAAGATCCGTAAGTCCAATAAAAACATACAATGGTGGTAGGGTGGTTCTAGGGCGGGCTATATTCCTACAGGGGGTTGTAGCCTCCTTCTAGTAGTAGCTGGTAAATAGGGTGTAGCAACATCCTTCCAGTAGTAGTTGGTAAACAGGGTGCCATAGCATCCTTTCAGTAGAAGCTGATAAATGAGGGGGTTGTAGCCTCCTTCCAGTAGTTGCTGGTAAATAGGGTGTAATACCATCCTTATCTGTAGAAGAAGGCAAAAACTATTTGTAAACATAATTTTGCACTAAGAGAAAGTATTGGTGGTTTACCCAATTGGTATTCCACGATAAATTTGTGTTATGTGTGTTCTTGATGATCATGTGTTTTAACGAATAAATTAAAATTGGTTTAAATTGTCAAAAAGTTATCAATACTGATTCACCCCCCCCTCTCAGTATTGACCAATATTCCAACAATTGGTATCAGAGCAGGTTCCTTCACCATAGTTTAACCATTGGAAGGAAGATCCTACTTAAAAACCACAATGGATCAACAAGAGGGTTATCCACCAATAGACCACCATTATTCACGGGAGAAAATTATGCATATTGGAGTGTGAGAATGAAGTGCCATCTGATGTCTCTTAGATGGAAGGTTTGGGATGCAACTGAAAAGGAGTTTAAAATAGAAGACAACCTACCTATAGATAGATTGGAACTAGACCAATATGAGGGTAATGAAAAATCCCTACATTCCAGATTGAGTGGATTAACAAACTCTATGTTTGTAAAAGTCATGAGCTGCAAGACTGCCAAACAAGCTTGGGATAAGTTAAAAATTATCTATGAAGGGGCATCCAAAGTCAAGGACTCCAAGCTTCAGACATATAAAGGATAGTTTGAAAGCCTAAAAATGAAAGAAGAAGAAAATATTGGAGAATACCTTCTAAGAGTAGATGAAGTTGTAAATTCTATTAGAGGCCTTGGAAGAGGATTGAAAGAAACAGAAGTAGTCAATAAGGTACTAAGAATGTTGCCAATGAAGTATGACTCAAAGGTGTCCACTATATAAGAACGAGATGAACTTGATTCCTTAACAGTAGATGAACTACATTTGATCTTCATTATCGCATGAGATGAGAACAGGACAAAATGGTTTTTCAAGAAAAGAGGCAACATTTAAAGCCACAAATGGATCAAAGAAGTCTGAAGCTCCATCCAAAAACCATTCAAAGATTTCAGATGATGGAGAATCCCTCTTTATCAAAAAACTTGAGAGAGGTATTGGAAAATACAAAGGAAATCTATCCCTAAAGTGTTTTAGATGTGTAAGAATTGGACACTTTGCTTCAAAATTTCCTTACCCTAAACAAGATGATAATGAGAAAGAAGCCTCAAGAAAGTTAAAAAAGGGTAAAATGGGAAACAAAATGAAGTACTATGAGAAAAATAAAATTCTTTACACTATGGAAGATAGTGAAGATGAAGATCCAAGTGGAGATGAAGAAACACAAATTCTATTCATGGGAGTAGATACTCAAGCTCATAATAGTTAATCAGATGAGAAAAGTGAAGTAGACTTAAATGTTAAACTCATTAGTGCTCTTGAAGAACCTGAAAAATGCAAGAGAAAGAAAAAAAATTCAAACCACGTCATTAGCGAGTTGGAAACTCAAATTATTGAGGGCAAAAGGATTGAAGAGGACCTGAATTTGCAGCTCAAAAGAAGAATACAAGAATCTGAAAAGCTTGAAGAAGAGATCATGCAGTTTAGGAAAAAGATTGATGAAGAAGTTATAAAATAAAAATTTGAGGGAAGCTCAAACATCTTAGATGATATCCTAAATAGACAAAGACCTTCAAATGATAAATCTAGACTAGGATATAGGCCAAACTATTAATCTTTCACAAACCAAGGTGGAAATAAAAAGGGCTATGCTACTGCACTAAAGAGTCCAGTTAAGAAGGAAAGTAAGAAATATGCTCCTTTTTTACAAAGAACATATATGATTCCTAGAAGAACAATGACAAGTGGAAACCAACACATATTTCTTGGTCACCGTTACTCTTGTAATAATTTTGGTCATAAATCCCTAAATTGCAGAGCATATGAAAAGTCCAGTGGCTACAAGAAGAATGCATCTAGTAAGAAACCAAAAGTAAGTAACCATGACTGTTATGCACCTTTTGAAAAATATGACATATAATGTTACAAGTGTAACAAATATGGACATATGGATAGAGAATGTAAGCTAAGAAAGAGTGATTCGATAGAGGCTCAGAAACAATGGAAGAAGAAGGAGTATCAAAGATTTTATGTACATAAAGGAAAGTTCTATGGTATTTGTCATTACTGTCACAAGTTTGGTCACAAAGCTATTGATTGCAGGACCAAGGGAAAGATCAATGTATGGAATCAAAGAAACAAGGAAATAGAATACTAGCGAGCAGGGTACTTCATGGAAAAATGTGGAGAATAAAGTAAGATTACAAAGACTCAGAAGAAAAACAAATTTCAAACATTAGTGAGGTTTCCAAAGATGATGATCATAATAGTGCTATAAATACAAGTGGCATCCATTATGAGGGAAAGCAAGATGGAGATGTAAAAGAATACACTGATGAAGAAGAAGATGAAGGTGATGAATAAGGATATAGTGATGATTGTAGAATTATTTTCTAATATCTCTCATGATCTAAAGGGAACTGTGAAAATAACATTAGGAGGGATCATATACTCAGGTGATTATTCAAATACTTTCCACAAGAATGAATATGAGGATGCTAACTACGACTATCATTACTCAAGCAATGATTAGCACCAAATCCAGTTAACAAAGGGAAGAGAAGAAAATAACTTAAAAGAAGAGATACGTTGGTAAGGGAAGTTGTCAAAAAGAAGAAAGACAAGAAATCCTATATCAAAATGGCTACAACAATGGCATAACAGGATATCCTTTTTCATTGTTGTCAAAGGGGGAGAAGGTTTAGATGTTGCCATCAATGCCAAAGGATGAGATTGTTGAGAATATAGTTGTCATTGATGTCAAAGGAGTTCAGGAATGAAAAAGGAATAAACAATAGATATGGTAGTAGGATGAACTCAGTAAAAGATAAAGGATCCATTATGTGGATTGTCAATTGATGTCAAAGGAGTTAAGCAATGACAAAGGAATAATCAGTAAAACATGATGACAGGGAAAAATCAGTGTAAGACAAAGGAATTACAAAGTCAGATGGTAGTTTGATGAGTAGTGGTCAATTGATGCAAGAGGCAGAGGAGATGAGGATCTGCAACAGATGGTAGTTTGATGAGTAAAGTTCGATCGATGAAAGAGGTAGATGAGACGAGGATATGTAGTAGAATTCATTATGAAGACTCAACAACTCTTCAATCAGGTGATCAACGGTACAGATTGATTTGATGATTGGGATTTATCCCACATTGGAAGTGCGTTTGAGTTTGTATGTGTTTATGTGCACTGGCCTCGCTATGGTTATTTGACGCATAGAGAAAAGGTATTGTGGGGGCTCTAGGTGCTTGGAATCCATGAGAAGTCACCAGCCTGGAGCCCGAAATGATATGTTAGGCCCCATACCTTTTTGGAAGAGGCGACATGAACAGATCTGACGGATAGAAGAAATTCTGCAGAAGATATACGACTGCAGAGCGATCTGCAACGTTGTAACACAAATACACATTTGATCGTATATCAATGGTTAGGATTGAATCCAAAAGGAAATCAATGGTGGTGAATGATTTCCACACAAAGAAAAGTGAAGATCCAAAAATTTGTATTTCATCGTAAATCAACGGTTAGGATTAAATCCACAAGGAAATCAATAGTGGTGAATTATTTACACACAAATAAAAGTGAAAATATGTAATTCGCATTTGATCATAGATGAACGATTAGGAGTAAACCCGCAAGGAATTCGACGGTTCATAAGAAATGCAGAATCAAAGTTGCAGAAGAAAATTGCGGAGGTCCAAAATAGGAAAGTGTGGTTATGTAATCTGTAATCCACAAGATCAAGAGTTAGGAATGACTATAAAGGAAATCGACGGTGCAGAAGAAGTTTGCAAAAGTATCTGGAACAAAATTGGAAAACCCGCAATATGCAATCCGCAAGATCGACGATGAGGAAATAATCTGTAAGGGATCGATAGTGTGAAAGAAAAATTACGGAAAGGAAATTGTGGAAGTAGTTTGAACTAATTTGGAAAACATGCAATCTGCAATCCACATATGATCTAAGATCATCGATTAGGACAGATTCCACAAGAAATAAATGACGCATAAGAAATATTGCAGAAGCACTTTTAACAAATTTGGAAAACCCACAATCCACAATCCGCGTCTGATCACAGATCAATGGTCAGGGGAGAGTCCGCAAGAAATCAATGGTGCATAAAGGTTGTTGCTGAAAGACAATTGCAGAAATCTAAGGAAACTACATAAAGATGATTGCAGAGGGAAATCTGTGTGTTAGATCGACGAATAGGAAAGAGTCCACAATCGATCAACAGCTTAGGATGGTTGTGAAAAGGGTTTATTACGAAAATATCATTGTAGAGAGGTAGTTCTGGTAATATTTTGTTGTCGAAAGGTATGAATGACAAACCTAAATAGAGTTAAAGAATGGTTAAAATGAAGAATTTTTTTTTCATGAAGAGGCATGATCTAAGAATGAAAAGACGCAATGGTGAAGAGACGCATAATTTCATCGAAATCATGTTAGAAGGTATTTATAGACAGAGTGATGAGTGAGAGAAAATGTCTCTGTCGTCCAGATCGATGTAGTAGCAAGTAAAAAAGAGACAAAGGGAGACATAAGAAGATTTGGAAGTCTGATAAAAACATACCATGGTTGTAGGGTGGTGTTAGGACAGACTATATGCCTGCACGAGGTCATAGACTCCTTCTATTAGCAACTGGTAAATAGGGTGTAGAAGCATCCTTCCAGTATTAGCTGGTAAACATGGTGTCTTAGCATCCTTTCAGTAGCAACTGATAAACGAGGAGGTCGTAGCCTCCTTCCAGTCGTTGCTGGTAAATAGGGTGTATTGCCATCCTTGTCTGTAGAAGAAGGCATAAACTATTTGTATACATAATTTTTTAGTAGTAGAATGTATTGGTGGTTTACCTATATGTTATTCCACGATAAATTTGTGTTATGTGTGTTCTTGATGATCATGTGTTTTAACGAATAAATTAAAAGTGGTTTAAATTGTTAAAAAGTTATCAATAATGATTCACACCCCCCTCTTAGTATTGTCCAATATTCCAACAATTGGTATCAGAGCAGGTTCCTTCACCACAATTTAACCACTAGAAGGAAGATCCTACTTAAAAACCACGATGGATCAAGAAGAAGGGTTATTCACCAACATACCACCATTATTCACAGGAGAAAATTATGCATATTGGAGTCTGAGAATGAAGTGCCATCTGATGTCTCTTGGATGGAAGGTTTGGGCTGCAACTGAAAAGGAGTTTAAAATAGAAGAAAACCCACCTACAGAAAGATTGGAACTAGACCAATATGAGGGTAATGAAAAATACCTAAATGTCATCTTGAGTGGATTAACAAACTCTGTGTTTGTAAAAGTCATGAGGTGCAAGACTGCCAAACAAGCTTGGGATAAGTTAAAAATTGTTTATGAAGGGGCATCCAAAGTGAAGGAATCCAAGCTTCAGACATATAAAGGACAATTTGAAAGCCTCAAAATGAAAGAAGAAGAAAATATTGGAGAATACCTTCTATTAGAGGCCTTGGAGGATAATTAAAAGAAAGAGAAGTAGTCGAAAATGTACTAAGAACGTTGCCAATGAAGTATGACTCAAAGGTGTCCACTTTGGAAGAACAAGATGACCTTGATGCCTTAACAATAGAAGAACTACGTGGGATATTCACTGCATATGAGATGAGAATGGGAAAGAATGATTTTCAAGAAAAGAGGCAACATTCAAAGCTATAAATGGATCAAAGAAGTCCAAAGCTCCATCCAAAAACCATTCAGATATTTCAAATGATGAAGAAGCCCTCTTTATTAAAAAACTTGAGAGAGGTACTAGAAAATACAAAGGAAATATACCCCTAAAGTGTTTTAGATGTGGAATAATTGGACACTTTGCTTCAAAATGTCCTTACCCTAAACAAGATGATAGTTAGAAAGAATCCTCAAGGAAGTTCAAAAAGGGTAAAATGGGGGAAAAAAATAAGTACTATGAGAAAAAAAAATTATTTACACTATGGAGGATAGTGAAGATGAAGATACAAGTGGATATGAACAAACATAAATTCTATTCATGGGATTAGATGCTTAAGATCATAATAGTGAATCGAACGAGGAAGGTGAAGTAGACTTAAAAGCTGAACTCATTAGTGATATTGAAGAACTTGAGCAATGCAGGAGAAAGAACAAAAAGTCAAACCATAACGTTACCAAGTTGGAAACTCAACTTCTGGAGGCTAAAAGGATTGAAGAGGACTCGAATTTGCAACTCAAACGGAGAATACAAGAATCTGAAAAAGCTTGAAGAAGAGATCATGCAGTTTAGGAAAAATCTTGATGAAGAAGCAATGAAATCAAAATTTGAAGGAAGCTCAAAGATCTTAGATGATATCCTAAATAGCCAAAGACCTTCAAATGATAAATCTGGACTAGGATATAGGCCAAACTATTATTCTTTCACAAACCAAGGTGGAAATAAAAAGGGTTATGCACTAAAGAGTCCAGTTAAGAAGGAAAGTAAGAAATCTGCTTCTTTTTTACAAAAAACATATATGATGCCTAGAAGAACAATGACAAGTAGAAACCAACACATATTTCTTGGTCATTGTTACTCTTGTAATAATTTTGGTCATAAATCCCTAAATTGCAGAGCATATGAAAACTCCAGTGGCTACAAGAAGAATGTATCTAGTAAGTAACCATAACCGTTATGCACCTTTTGAAAAATATGACATGGAATGTTACAAGTGTAAGAACTATGGACATATGGATAGAGAATGTAAGCTAAGAAAGAGTAATTAAGTAGAGGCTCATAAACAATGGAATAAGAAGGAAGATCAAAGATTTTATGTACATAAAGGAAATTTCTATGGTTATTGTCATTGTTGTCACAAGTTTGTTCATTGCGGAACCAAGGGAAAAGATCAATGTATGGAATCAAAGAAACAAGGAAATAGAAGACTAGAAAGCAAGGTACTTCATGGAAAAATGTGGAGAAGAAATTTAGATTACAAAGACTTAGAATAAACAAAAATTTCAAACATCACTCAAGTTTCCAAAGATAATGATGAGCATAATAGTGCGATAAATACAAGCGACATCCATTATGAGGGAAAGAGAGATGGAGATGTAAGGGAATACACCGATGAAGAAGAAGATGAAGGTGATGAAGAAGGATATAGTTATTATTGTAGAATTATTTTCTAATATTTCTCATGATCTAAAGATAACCTTGAAAATAAAATTAGGAGGGATCATATACTGAGGGGGAGCTAAATTCAGAAAATTCTAATTAGTATCTAAAAAATCAATTGGTATCTAATGGTGAAGTATGCTGAAAGCTATATTCTTCAAAGATAAGAGATGATAAAGGTTAAATGATAATAGTGGTGCATGGTTGACATGGAGAAAAGGTGCATAGAATTAGTTTGAAGTAAACTGAGAGAGGCTCAATAATGGAGCAGAAGGAAGCACAACAATAGGGGGAGTCTATGAATTTTTCACTTAGGTGATTATTCAAAGGCTTACCGCAAGAAGAAAGATGTGGATGCTAACTAGGACTATCATTACTCGAGTAATGATTAGCACAAAATCTGGTTAACAAGGGGAAGAGAAGCAAATAACTTAAAAGAAGTGATATGTTGGTAAGGGCAGTTGTCAGAAAGAAGAAAGACAAGAAATCCTATATCAAAATGGGTACAGCAATGGAATAATAGGTTATCCATTGTCATTGTTGTCAAAGAGGGGGAATGTTTAGATGTTTCCATCAATGCTAAAGGGGAGATTTTTGAGAATATAGTTTTCATTGATGTCAAAGGAGTTCAGGAATGACAAAGGAATAACAAATAGACATGGTAGCAGGATGAAATCAGTAAAAGACAAAGGATCCATTACGTGTATTTTGAATTGATGTCAAAGGATTTCAGCAGCGACAAAGGAATAATTAGTAAAACACGATGACAGGGAAAACTTAGTGTAAGAAAAAGGAATTACAAATTCAGATGGTAGTTTGATGAGTAGCAGTTGATTGATGCAAGAGGTAGAGGAGACCGGGATCTGTAGTAGTTGGTAGTTCAATGAGTAGCATTCAATCGATGCAAGAGGTAGAGGAGATGAGGATCTACAACAAAATTCATTGCGAAGACTCAACAACTGTCCGATCAGGTGATCAATGGTACATATTGATTTGACGATTTGGATTTATCCCACATTGGCACCACATTTGAATTTGTATGTGTGTATATACACTGGCCTCACTATGGTTATTCGATGCGTAAAGAAAAGATATTGTGGGGGCTCTAGGCCGTCCTTGGAATCCATGAGAAGTCACCATCTTGGAGCCTAAGATGACCTATCAGGACTTGTACCTTTTTGGAAGAGGCGATATGGATAGATCCTTCTGTTAGAATAAAGTCTGCAAAAGATCTATGATTGTAAAGAGATCCGTAATGGTATAGCAAAAATCCACATTTGATCGTAGATCAACGGTTAGGATTGAATCCGCAAGGAAATCAACGGTGGTGAATGATTTCCGTACAAACAAATGTGAATATCCACAAATCCTCATTTTATCGTAAATCAATGGTTAGGATTGAATCCATAAGGAAATCAATGGTGGTGAATGATTTCTGCACAAAGAAAAGTGAATATCCGTAATTCGTATTTTATCGTAGATCAACGGTTAGGAGTAAAACTGTAAGAAAATAACGGAGGCCCAAAATGGGAAACTATGGTTCCGCAATCTGCAATCTGCAAGATAAATGGTTAGGAAAGACTCCACAAGAAATCGACGATGTAGAAGAAGTTTCGTGGAAAGGGAATTGCGAAATTAGTTTGAACAAAATTGGAAAACCCACAATCTGCCATCCACAATATTGACGATGAGGAATACTTTGCAAGAGATCGATGGCGCAGAAGAAAAATTACAGAAGTAGTTTGAAGTAATTTGGAAAACCCAAAATTCGGAATACACATATGATCTAAGATCGGTGATCAGGACAGAGTCCACAAGAAATCAACGGCATGGAAGAAATCTTGCGGAAATCAAATTGCGGAAGCACTTTTAAGAACTTTGGAAAACCCGTAATCTGCAATCTGCATCTGACCACATATCAACGGTGAGGGAAGAGTCTACAATAAATCAACGGTGTGGAAAGTTTGTTGTGGAAGACAATTGCATAAATATAAGGAAATTACAGAAAGATGATTACAAATGGAAATATGTGTGTTAGATCGACGGATAGGAAAGAGTCTGCAATGGATCAACGAATTAGAATGGTTACGGAAATGATATATTGCGGAAATATCATTGCGGAGAAGCAATTTTGGTAAGATTTTGTTGCGAAAATGTATGATTGATAAACCTAAATAGAGTTAAAGAATTGTTAAAATGAAGAATTGATTTTTCATGAAGAGGAACGATCTAAGAATGAAAAGGTGCAACAGTGAAGAGACACATTCACAAAAAACGTGTTCGAAGGTATTTATAGACGGAGTGATGAGTGAGAGAAATCATCTTTGTAGTCTAGATCGATGTAGCATCAAGTAAAACAGATACCAAGCGAGACATAAGAAGATATGGAAGTCTGATAAAAACATACCAGGGTGGTAGGGTAATGCTAGGGCAGGCTATATGCCTGTAGGGGGTTGTAGCCTCCTTCCAATTGCAGCTGGTAAATAGGGTGTAGCATCATCCTTCTAGTAGTAGCTGGTAAATAAAGTGTCATAGCATCCTTTCAGTTGCAACTGATAAACTAGGGGGTCATAGCCTCCTTCCATTAGTTGTTGGTAAACAGGGTTTAATACCATCTGTCAAAACCCCAATTTTTCCGAAAAATTTAAATTTTTTTAAATACAATTAAAATAACAAAAGCAGTCAACTAAATGTTTAATTAGTTGTGTGTTACTGAAATCATTATTTGATTTTCCTGTTGCAATATGTGTATTTTATTGGACAGTTCTTTTCAGTTTACTGACTTGTTTTCTTCTTGTGACCACAAGGTGGGGCTGTCATGAAAAACTGGGCTTACTTAGCTTTCGAGCTAATGCAGAAAGTTTTTCCTGTTCTTACAGACTACAGGTAAGAAGTTCGGTTGCTGCTTATCGAAATTATAAAGTATTTAAGTACAAGTTCGTTGCAATACAAAAGTTCAGTAAGAAAATAAATGCTAAGAAAAATCTCAATGCTCTTTGAGGTAAATTCATTAACTATCCTTCTTTCTAATAGAAGTACATTTATGTTTCTTAATGGTTACTGAACTATCCGATATCTATCATAGTTGTCAAAAGGCCTTCTCTAAAGTTCCTTACAGGTAGAGTAAGAAATGACAGAGTTATATAATCAATAGTTTACTTTCAGAAGTGCACAAATACATTTACATCGTTAAATATATTAACAAGGGGGTTTACGTATCATAGTTACCATTTTCAACCCTTGAAGTTTAAAAGGGTTTACATCTGTATTTCAAGCTGCTCATCGAAAAATATATACTCATGCACAAAGTTTTAATTACACAACAACTGTTCCAATGCATAATTTAAGCTTATCTTTAGTCAGACAGATAACCTACTGTAAACCGGTTTTATCCTATCCCTTCATATAAATAAAAGGGACCTATTCTTAATGGACTATTTTCCTTAAAAGGATGCATAGCATAAAAGTTATAAGGTCTAACAATAATGTTGGTGAATCTTCTGTTAAAAGATTGATGGCTTAACCCTTGTATGTTTACAAATTTCTTGGTTAAGAACATTTAATCCAGGCAATGCATTCATCAAAATAATTGTTTATTATTTTCTTTTGTATTTAT
>LPNX010546272.1:744043-798723 GCA_001517045.1 Pseudotsuga menziesii | reverse complement strand
AAATCTTGCATGCCACAATGAACTAGATGAAAAATTACCTTCTCCATGCTAAGAGAGGTAGGCATAGTTCTGAACTCTTGCAGATGAACCCTTTAGCTTCAGCAGCTTCCCATCTTCGTATCTAGTCATAATGACTTGGTTGTTAGAGGACTTTCTTATTTCTATGATTCCATCAAACATGTGGATGGAATGGCCTTGCTGTCGAATATCCACCAAGGACAGCAGGCTTCTCTGCAACTCTGGAAGATAAAGAACATTTTTCAACAAGAAATCAGGGAATCCAGGCATCTTCAGTCGAATGGTGCCCATTCCCTTTGGTTTAAGACTTGACTTATCTGCAAAGTAAACTATGCCATCTATTGTTTCATTAAGTTCTTCAAAACAGTATTTTCTAAATGTCATGTGTGATGTTGCACCAGTATCAAGCAGCCAACAATATTTGTAAGATGAAAGTGAAGTCATTTCATTAATTCCAAGATTACAATTTGCAACAATACAATGAGCAAAATCAGAAGATTTACTAGCATCTTGATTTCTATTATCATCTTTCTTTTGGTTCTGTTCGTCTTTGATGGAGTCCCATGAAGCCCAACATTGATCTGATGTGTGCTCAGTCTTTCCACAACGCTTGCACTACAAATATGATCTTTTGATGGAGTTGTTTCTTCCCCCTCTTCCTTTGAATTTTCTTCTTCCTTTGCCTCTCTCTTTTCCAGGGAGAGTGACACCAACTACAGATGCTATATATTGCATCTTTTACAATTGTTAGTGTAATTTACAATAATGAACTTAATATGAGAAAGAGAATGAGATAATAGAAAAACAATAACATTGCAGGTCTACAGTCTCTACCAAGGTGATTTACAATGTTAATATCTCAACTTCAAGTTTTAAAAATGATACAATGACAGAGAAAATATTACAACCAACAGTCAACAATTATCTCAGCTCTTCACAGATTTCAAAATCCAAAACTTTATGCAGTCAACATGATGGGCAGTCTCAGCAATCTCCTTTCACTTAGAATGTGGTCACAACTTCAGTCTTCAAGTGGTTGTTTGTAGCAGTGTAGGTTTACACATTTCAAGATTACAGCAACAACATATATCTTCCACAGGAATCTACGATATATATCAGTCACGGTCCTTTTTACTCAATGTAAAAATAAAAAATACTTGTAGACTTTTTACATCCACGCACGTACATTAGGGTTTTGTATTTCAAGCAACAAAAAACACGAGGTTCTTCACTTATATTTAGACTCGGCCTCCATGCACTTCACAAGCAGTCTTGAGGAAGAGCACCAGCTCGATTACAATATTTAGGTGGATATGAGCAGCTTCAGGAAAATGGAAGCAATTTACAACAAACACCAACAATATTCTGTTGTATCTATCACTCAAGCTCAAAGCACAACTTCAAATCGAAAGGAGAAAACCCATCACTCACATACATTCTAACTCAAAGCTTCAATAAAGCAGTCATGGGCATCTTCAATACACATCAACCATATGAAAATATTTGCAGACTTTCCCAGAAAATGCCAAGCACAGGAATTAGGGCACAAATTAGGTTTTATGCACTTCATGAGAAAAACTAGGGTTTTTGTATCAAATTACCATGCAGCAGAGATCACACAGCATCATCTCACAACTTCCATCTTGAACATGAAGGTTATATGACACAACCTGAACGCTTCTTTTCTAAAAGTTGCAGCCATAGTCTCTTCAATCTTCACGAGTTCAGTCAAGAGTCTTTAACGCAGCATACATTATTTTTCCAGCATACATTATTTCTCCACTATAGTCTTCAACGCAGCAAGAGTCTTCACGCAAGCAGCAGTCTCTCCAAGTAGCAGTCTCTCCACGCAGGTAGCAGTCTCTCCACGTAGGCAACAGTCTCCAGTCTTCAACGCAGTATATTAGTCTTCAACGAAACCTCAAAATTGTAGAGGAATAAACTCAGCAGCTCGTAGGGGAAGATGGAATACTGAGGTCGCAGCATAAATATAATCATAGGCCGCAGCATATACAACTCACAGCTCGCCTCTCATCTAATAAATAGGGGAATCAATAAAGATGAATCTCAATGTTTGTAGACCAAACAACAACAACAAAACCCAGCAGATTTATAATCGTTTGATGGCTAAAACCGAATAGAAGTTGGTAGCTACAGATCGCAGAGATAAATCTTCCAAGAAATTCAAGCGTGTATTGAACAATTGAGTCCCTTTGATACAAAAAACTTTCAATCCATTTATAGATACATGAAGATGGAGGAGAGGTTACCATACTTTAAAATAATATGCAGACCTAAGGATAGTCTCAATGCACAATGTTAGAGCAGCTATCAATCACTCTCTTCAATAGGCAGTGAAGCACAGTGCAGTCTCCAAGCAATGGATTAGGGTTAGGCAGGTCTCCAAGAGAATAATGCATACAATGCATGCAACTGGAAGACAGACTGGCAATGGACTGGCAAGCAGAATGCCAGGACTGAAATGCAGCCAGGAGTTATGGCAGGAACCCACTCTGATACCACTGATAGGTATTATAACTCCCGATTCGATTCTATTCATGGCTAATGCATTCATTTATACATTACATGTGGTGGTTGAGCTTCATCAGCCTTTTCACCTTCCTATGTAACTGTTCAAATTCTATTTAGTTTTCTTTATTTATTTACAATATATAATCCCGACGGGTTATATTCTAACAGTTTTCAAGATTAATAAATATGTGATGTCCTTCTTCTTCCCAAATCATTGTTCAATGTATGATTGAATCTCTGTTTATGATCAGATGTTGATGTTAATCAGATTATTATTTCATGTTTCTTTGATTATCATTAATTTATATGTGGTCATATTGGTTTGAGGAAGGTGTAATTCATTTTGCAGGTCTCTTGGAGCAAGAGGAGCAAGAGGAGCAAGAAGAGGATTGGAGGGCTGCTTGGATCAACCTTCGTTTGGCTAAGGTATGCACCATTCCAATCTCTGAAACTTGCTTATATATACTTGCAGAACCATTTGCATCCACCTTTCAACCCGAGTATGTTGATGGCCTCTTAAACCCTAGCCATATGAAACTTTCCTTTACAACACATATTCCCTCAATCATGTCTCAGAGGTCCCATACCTGCTGCTGAAAACCACCTAATTCTACTAACATCCATATTCATAGTCCAAATATATCTATGAGATGCCATGTGTGATTTTTTAAGGCATCCTTCATACTCCTAGATGCATAGAAGCTTTAGATAGGGCCTAGGGCCATAGTTTCCTCCCCTGACCATGTCCATGGCCTTGAGATGCATACCTAGTTCTCAACAAATGATGATGGCATGCATATCCCGATTAAGATTCAAATGATTCACATTCAATAACATGTGTGGTGGTTGGAGGCATCAATTTTGGCCCTAAATGGTTAACAACTTCCTTTAAGGCCTAAGGACCAAGTGTTCCCCCCTACCCATGTGAAGGGGCCTAATATCTGTACTTAGTGCTAAAAATGTTCTAATGGAACTAGTATCCCCATTTCAAGGTAAATCAACCATGGAAGGATCTATTGAGGTTTTTCAACACATCATTCTTGGCTCTAGATGAATAGAAGCATCTTCTAGGGGCTAAGGCCTAGGTTTCCTCCGTTATTATGTCTAAGGTCCCAAGATACATACATAGTACTTAGAAACCCCTAATGGTTCCCATATCCCCTTTCAAAACAAAACTATCAACATGAGATGTCATCTATGGTGATTCAACGTGTCGTTCATGGACCTTGAGCCCTAAAAGCTGGTTTACAACCTAAAAATAAAGCTTTATGTGCCAACCATGATTAACACCTTATCCTCCATATCTAATGCTAAAAAAATCCTAATCATGGCCATATCCCAACTTAAAGGTTGAGGATACCCTTAAGAGATCATGTGTGTTTGTTCGAGGTGTTGTTCTTGGCCCTATATGTCTATAGGATTCATTTAGGGCCTAAGGACTACATTTCCTCCCTCAATCATGTCTACAAATATGTTTCTAGTGCTAAGAGAATTCTAATGCATTGCATATTCTCTCTTAGATGAAAAATATCACATAGGGAGGTTCTATGTGCAAGTTCGATGCCTTTTTCATGGACCTCAATCCTTTAAAGATAACTTTAGGAAATAAATCTTGAGTTTCCTCCCTCAAGCATGCTCAAGGGACTATGAACCAAACTTAGTTCTTAAAACCTTGTAGTGGTGTCCATATTACAACATAAAGAAAAATTATGCTCTTGGGAGGTTAGGCATGGTTGTTTGAGATGTTGTTCTTGATGATGCTAAAATATTACTATAAGTCCTAATTCTTGGTGATGCAAACTATTTTTTTTATCCATTTTCCTAGCCATGCACTAAACTATTTGTTGTGGTTCTCCAAAACACTTGCGTGTTTTGCTTCTCTAAAATGCATGCGTGTTTTGCTTCTCCATAACTCCTACGCATTTTGCTTCTCCATAATTCGTACGCGTTTTGTAACTATAAAATGTGTGCGCGTATTTCCCAAACTAACCTGCGTGTCATATGCCATGTCAGATTCGAGATTAACCAAACCAAGCATGACATAACATCAACGCGTTGTGTTTTTATGTATCATGAGCATGTTTCCAAAAAGTGGGATTGCATCTAAAAGGTCCTGCAACTTCTTGCACACACCCTTTATCTATCCATAATTTTCATATATATGGACTTGGTAGATTGAGACTACATCATCTATGAATTGAACATTAAAGACAAGAGGTGTCATAACCCCAAAGCTTCAGTGTCATAGGTTTGTTCAAATTCTAGTGATTATGTAGCATCACCCAAATTTCCCCATGGATTTGGTTACCTAAGGGTATACTTTGTTGGGCTACATCTCTTCACTCATGGCACACCCGTACCTTCTACCAATGAGCTATTGCTTGAGACAACTTTGTCAATCTACTCTTAAACTTAGATTATTATGCATCTGATCTTACTTAGCCAATTCAGCAGTTACACAAGAGATCAAACTACAACACAAGATATTAGGTGGGTGGCCAATCCAAGCACTCGATAAGTGTTTATTAACTGAACAAGTTACAACCAGTGTTCTGGGAAATGATCAAAACCTTAGATACAAATGGGGTGTGGATTTAAGATTACTACCTGAAATACAACAAACAATGTTTCTAGGGCACTACATCCCAAAATATCTCAATTTGTTTTCTACCGACTACATCTCGTCCGAAGCCTACTACCATAACTTGTCTTTCACTTGACTTCTCTACCATAGTACCTCTTTGAATCACCTCGTTGGTTTCTCCCTATATAGTTGGATTGTTGGATGCATTCACCTCAAGTGTGTCCTTTAATATATATATATATATATAGGTACCCAACAAAGGAATATATCATCTGGGAAGCCCTTAGAAATTTGGGTGCTCTCTTAATGATCAACCCAAAGTTCCACAGCCAATAACTCTTGTAACAACTCCTCCATACCTCAACTCTACTACAACCAAAAATACAAAGACACAGCCATGGCGACAAAGTATTGTAATTTTTGTGCATTTTGTAGTTGTAATTTTATTATGTAGAGTTAGCAGATAGAAAGATTGAATCGATTAAATGAAAGAGGCATTGTAATATCCTGAATTTTGACCTAACACTTATGGCATAATCCCCATTGATTATGATGTTACGTTGATGTGTTATTGGATATATTGGGTCTAAGACCCCACTATATATGAACATGATGACTTGTTTGATATGTTGGGCATAAGCCAATTGTATATGTTATATATATGTTTTCATGTGTTGGGCATGGACCCTAAAGCATGTGATTGATGAGATATTTTCTATTGAGCGAGGTGCTTTGGAGTACATGGGAAATTGATGTTTGGTGTTGAGCGAGAAGCTCTAGAACACATGAGTATTTATATTTGTGTTGAGCGAGAAGCTTTGGAGCACATGAGTTTTGAGGCATTTTTGTTGAGAATGAAGCTCTGGAGCACATGAAAAGATAAATTGGAAGTGTTGGGAATAATCCCTGGAGCCTTCCAAGTTGATGTTGACCTTAAGCTCTGGAACATCGGATCCTTGGCCATTGTATACCTAGGTGTATCCTACAAATACATCCTAGCATTAGTGTTGAGCGAGGAGCTCCGGAATTGCACTAAGTTTGTAACTTCATATTTTTTAGCATTGAGTATGGGCTCCAGATAAGCGCTAGGAGTTACTGAAAAGAATTAAATATGTTGAGTGAAAATGATTTGAATAAAACATTCATCTCATCTGACTTATTTGTAAGTGATTAAATGAAATTTCAAATTTTTGTATCTCATCAAGTACTGAAAAAATGCCATGTTATACGAGGGAATCCAACATGCAAGGATGTTTAGAGTTGCCTTGCTTAGTTGACCTAACCCCTACCCGAAGGCCTTATTAAACAAAGTGTCATATGTTTAGGGATCATGCTACATGATACCTAAGGACAAAATTTTAACAAATAATATATATATATATATAGTATGTATAAAGAGTAAGCATAGTAATAATACTAATTGTTGGAGACACTTACCATCATACACACTCTTTTTGGTCAAATTGGCCTAGTTAAACCACTATCCTAAGTATAACTGACATTAATTGACATCAATGGAGCATTAATTGCCATCATCCAGTCACACCCACGCCTACCTATAGTTAAGGAGGCTAACTGGAGCACTCCGGGGGTCATTTGAGTGATATTAATGCACCTAATTGCTAACTGGTGGTTACAATCATTTCAACCAGTCAGTTAAGGTGCCTCCTCTCATTAAATATATTATTTAATGATTATTTATTATTATTTAATGATTTGGAGTCAATAGGGTGCCTCCACCAACTTCTGATGGTCAGTTCAGCTTCAGTTAACCTCATCGGGGTTCATTGAAGTCATGGAGCACTAGCACTTGATGGTTGGCTTGCTATGACATGTGCTTGATCTCCTTCAGTTGAGATTCAGTCATTTATTGCACTCTAACTTCAGTTAGGGTTTGGTGAGTCAATTAGGGTTTTGGTCAAGTGGTTAACTGAGTGTGAACCTATGGTTGAGAGTCAGTTAAGCTAGACTCACTCATTGAATTCAAATTGCCTCCTTAGGTATTCGAATTCCTCATGGATTCAAGCTGTTGCTTGACATTGGTATTGTAACCATTCATTGTTTATTAAATATACAGAGAGGAAACCAATTCCGGTTTCGATTAACACCATTTCATGAGTATTTGTTGATTATTCTTTGATGAGATTGATTCTTTGTTCCTAGATCAATGTGCAAAATTAATATGGTATTAGAGCATACGGCGGGATGAAGATCTATCTCTCGAAAACAAGCTTTTTGACAGATTTCTCCATGAAAAGTGAGCAATAGCTCAAAATTCCAGCACTGCACCAGAAGCCAAGGCTTACCACTCAATATCCCAAGTAAAGAACTTGTTGATCAAGCTTTCTTGATTGACTATGCTGGGTGTGATGAAAGCCTAGAATGTGCAGGCTGTCCGACCTTATTTTTCCCTTTCTGTTTTGATTTTCATGTTTCTACAGGTGAAGCATTCGCTACAGCATATCCAGATGGCCTCCTTAGTAGATCTCTTGAATCCATACAATTTCCACTCATGGAAAAATAAAATGGAGATTCAGTTGCACTCCAATGGACTCCATAGAGTCGCCGTGGACACTGAAGTTGAGCCTGGATCAGCCATAGAAAAATCAAGATTCTTGAATAAGAAGGATGAAGCCTTCAGTTTCTTGTGCCTCTCTATTTCCAAAGACCTTCTCTTCCATCTTATGGATCTGAAGACACTAAAAGAAATATGGGACAAATTGGAATCTCTATATGGAATGCATGATGACTTGAGAGTTTACCAACTCAAAAATGAACTCATGTCTCTCCAACCTTCCAATTTAGAGACTCTGAATGATTTCTTTACAAAGTTCAAGCATACTGTTTTACTCTTGAAGCAATGCAAAGTGGAGAAGGAGGATGATCAGATCATCCTTGCCATCCTCTCCAAATTTAGGGTTGATTATTCAGTTTTTGTTTCTACATTCTGTGCGGTGAAGCTCACAACCCCCAGAAGGAAGATGCCTACACTCAATGCCTTCATTGAGTCCCTAACTAATGAACATGACAAGCTTGTCTAGATGGGGATCATCTGATATTCCCATGATCAATCCCTCCATGTCTCGGGGCCCAAATATCTGAAGGGTAAAGGAAAGCAGCAAAAAAATCAGAAAACTAAATTTGATGCTCCCAAGCCTAGAGTTGAAAACCAGCAGCATGATGAATCTTCCGGCTCAAGGAAGAACAAAGGAAAAGGGCAGAATGGGAAAGAAAAAGTCAGGTGTTCTTACTGTGGGAATGGTTTTCACCCTGAACATGCCTGCATGAAGAAAAATCTTGATGAAGCAACCTCTCTCCTTGAGAGGAATCACATCAATCTTTCAGAGAGCTTTCGGAGGAGAGATCACCAAGATCGGGAACCACAGAATGAGAAAGGTCATGCCCTCATGGCAAGCACTTCGAAGTCCAAAGAACTGCTGATTGATAGTGGAGCTTCGAATCACATGATGGATGAAAAAGACTCCTTTTCATCCTTGGAGACTGGTGAATCCATCCCCATCCACATGGGATATGACTCCACCATCATTTCCAAAGGACAAGGTATTGTAGATCTAGAAAACAATTTTTTCTCTAATGTTTTGTATGTACCGTCTCTAGCACCAAATCTCCTTAGTTCCTATCAGATGACACATATAGGAATGCCTAGGAGAGTCTATTTCAGCCCAAATTATGTTGAGATAACAGAAATTGCATCCGGGAAACTCATTGCTAAAGGCCTTGCAAACCATCATGCAAAAGCCTATGAGTTCTCTCACTTTGTTGCGGATGCAAAGCCCATCGCTCTGCTAACTCATGGAAATGAGGTTAGTAGGATATGGCATGAGAGGTTTGGCCATATTAATTTCAAATATTTGCAGCAATTACAAAAAAACTCCATGGTTGAAGGCCTCTCGGTCATCAAGGCAACCACGGGAGTCTACAAGGGCTATGTGATTGGAAAACACCCTGAGCACAAGTTCGATCAGGGGAAGGCAAACCGAGATACAAGCATATTGGGGCTGATACATTCTGATATCAGCAGTCCAATGCCTATCACATCCATGAATGGATCAAGGTACCTCCTTACTTTATTGATTATTTTTCAAGGTATACATGGGTTTTCTTTCTCAAAAAGAAATCAGAAGTATGTGTAAATTTTTTGGAATTGAAGGCCTTGATAAAAAATGCCTCTGGGCTTAAGATCAAGATCTTGAGATCTGATAATGGAGGGTATTATGTTAGTAATGATTTGCTGTACATATTCTCCCAAGGTGGTATTCAGGTCCAGCATTCAATTCCCTACACTCCCCAGCAGAACAGAGTAGCGGAAAGGAAGAACTGGTCTCTCAAGGAGATGAGCACCTGTATGTTGGATTCAAAGAAGCTTGCTGCAAATTTGTGGGCTGAAGCCATGCATGCTATATTATACATTCAGAATAGGGTGCCACATTCATCTATGAAAGGAAATACTCCTTTCAAAGCATACTTCAGACACAAGCCAGATGTGTCGAACCTACAGGTGTTTGGGTCCACTGCATGGGCCTGGATTTCGCTCGATAAAAGAAGGGATTTGCAACCGCAGAGCATAGAATGTCTATTTATTGGGTATTCTAATGAATCTAAAGGATTCAATATGTTGTATGTCAATACCAAACAGATCATCATCGAGATAAGTGTCAAGTTCGATGAGCCTCTTCAGGAGGTGGAACTAGTGAATGAGAAAACTGCTGAATTTCCTTCCTATTCCACTGAATATTTGGATGATGAAATTGGGGGTGATGACCCTGATTTGGATCCTATGATTTCTGATATCATTTTGCAACAATCATCAGATGCTGAATCAGAACTTGAAGTGAAAAATCATCTTCCTACATGGGCCCAACAGACACTCTCCTTCGCAAGAGACAACATTGGAAATCTGGATGATCCAAGGAGAACCCGGTCTAATTTCCAAAGAGCAGGTATTGCGCTCTCTTGTTCTGATAATTTGCTGTCCAAAACTTGATATTTAATGATTAGTTCAGATCCAAAATCCTACCACCATGCTTGGAATGATCTGAGATGGCAAGTTGCCATGGATGAAGAGATGAATTCTGTTCAGAAAAACACTACTTGGGAGCTAGTTTCTCTTCCTCCGGGAAGGAAATTGGTTCAATGCAAGTGGGTGTTTCGGACAAAGGTTGCTGCCGATGGAAGCACCTACAAATATAAGGCAAGGCTGGTAGCAAAAGGTTTCTCTCAGGTCCAAGGAGTGGATTACCATGAGACCTTTGCACCGGTTGCAAAAATGGACTCCATCTGCCTTGTTTTGGCTATTTCAGCATCCAAGCACTGGGAGGTGCATCACATGGATGTTAAGTCAGCATTTCTACATGGAGATATTCATGAGGAGATATCAATGAAGCATCCTGAGGGCTATATCACTGATCCATATTTGGTTTGCAAGCTAAAGAAGTCACTATAAGGGTTAAAACAGACCCCAAGAGAGTGGTATTCCAAGATGGATGCCTTCCTTCTCTCGCAAAACTTTCAGAGATGTAGATCAGATGAAAATGTGTATTTACAGCAGCATGATGGTCATCTAATTATCATTTTTTTATATGTTGATGACTTACTGATCACAGGTAGCATAGTTTCCTCCATTTTAGCCATCAAAACTGCTCTCCACAATGCTTTTGAAATGAGTGATTTGGGGCTTCTAAAACAATTTTTGGGGCTCGAAATCGAGCAAAATTCTGATGGAATTATGGTCACTCAGTCCAAATACATTTCAGACCTATTAGTCAAGTTTAACATGGCTGAATGTAGGCCTGCACCATTCCCTTTTTTTTCAGGGATCAGCCTTGAAGAAGGAAAACACACACCTCCCATGGATTGCACTATCTATCAACAGCTGATTGGTAGCTTGTTGTACTTGACACATTCTAGGCATGATATTTGTTATGCCATGAATGCTGTATCAAGATACATGCAGCAGCCTCATGATCTTCATTGGAAGGAAGCAAAGAGGATCCTCCAGTACATTCAGGGAACCAGCACCTACGGCATTCACTATGCTGCAGACTCCGAGCTAGAGCTGGTTGGATACACAGATTCCGATTGGGTAGGTGATTCTATTGATCAGAAGTCAACTTTTGGATATCTGTTCATGTTTTTTGGTGGCACTATTTGCTGGTCAAGCAAAAAGCAGGCTTCCATAGCACTATCTTCAGCAAAGGCCGAGTATTGAGGAGCGGTGAATGCTTGCATCCAAGCAGTTTGGTTGCAAGACATTCTTTTAGAGTTTGATCTTGGTAGTACTTTGTCCACTGTCATCTTTTGTGACAACCAGATTGCTATTAAGATATCCACGGATCCAGTTACCAGGTAGAGGACTAAGCATGTAGAGATTCACATGCACTACATTAGGGAGCTAGTGCATGACAGGACCATCATTCTGCAATACTGCCTGACTGATGAGTAGATTGTAGACATCTTCACCAAGATATTTTCAGAAAAGAAGTTCACTTACATCCGTTCATTATTGGGGGTGAGTTCATCAGGGTGATCTAAACTACTTTCAGTGTTCAACTTGAGGGGGGGGTTTTCCCACTAGGTTTTCCCTCTTTTCCTCACTTAGTTTGTTTTGAGCATTGTTTCAGTTTCAGCATTGTACAGGGTGACCTATGGCCTTAGTTTTCGAGGCCCTCGCATTTTTATGTATCTATGTTTTCTAACTCTTCGTGAGTATAGCTTAAGGGGGGGTGTTGGAGACATTTACCATCATACACACTCTTTTTGGTCAAACTAGCCTAGTTAAACCACTATCCTAAGTATAATTGACATTAATTGACATCAATGGAGCATTAATTTCCATCATCCAGTCACACCCAAGCCTACCTACAGTCAAGGAGGCTAACTAGAGCACTCTGGGGGTGATCTGAGTGATATTAATGCACCTAATTGATAACTGGTGGTTACAATCAGTTCAACTAGTCAGTTAAGGTGCCTCCTCTCATTAAATATATTATTTAATTATGATTTAATGATTATTTATTATTATTTAATGATTTGGAGTCAACAGGGCACCTCCACGAACTTCTGATGGTCAGTTCAGCGTCAGTTAACCTCATCGGGGTTCATTGAAGTCAGGGAGCACTAGCACTTGATGGTTGGCTTGCTATGACATGTGTTTGATCTCCTTCAGTTGAGATTCAGTCATTTATTGCACTCTAACTTCAGTTAGGGTTGGTGAGTCAATTAGGGTTTTGGTCAAGTGGTTAACTGAGTGTGAACCTATGGTTGAGAGTCATTTAAGCTAGAATCACTCACTGAATTCAAATTGCCTCCTTAGGTATTCAAATTCCTCTTGGATTCAAGCTATTGCTTGACATTGGTATTGTAACCATTCATTGTTTATTAAATATACAGAGAGGAAACCAATTCTGGTTCCGATTAACACCATTTCATGAGTATTTGTTGATTATTCTTTAATGAGATTGATTCTTTGTTCCTAGATAAATGTGCAAGATTAATACTAATAGCCATAAGAAATAAATGAAGGATCCATATATTATTATTATTACTAATGATAATTAAATATTAAAGTAACTGTAAGAGTCCAAATAGGAACTAGTTAAAAGTTTCTATGTTAAATATTAAAAAGTCCCTAAAATAAATAAAAGGGTTAAATCAAGAAATCAAATGGTTCTTGATTTAACTGCCCCTTTGACTGAAAAGTATGCCTATAAAAATCCAAGCCAAAGAGAGGCTTGGGGATCTTTCATTTTTTTGGATTCCATATTTTTCCTGATTATTCTCAGGAGAGTTCTTGGAGAATAGCTTTTCCTAAGAGGAAAAAGGAAAATTGATTCAGAAACTGATATCAAAGTTAGGGAATCCTTACCTTAGGAGCTCTAAGCTACTTGCATGTTGGAACCAGCTCGAGGGGATCCGGATTGAAACCAGGAACGATTTCGGGTCATGGTTGGATGGAAAGTGGTAGTTACCAAGTGATCCGGTTATCTGTACAGAGGTTAGATCTGTCTATGAATTTTTAATGCTGGGTGTTTCAGTGTGCAAGTTTTTAGCCATTGAAATAGCTTCTTCTTCTAGGTATGAGGTTCTTGATTTTTCCTTGTAAACTACACTAGTTTTACTATTTGAAATAGATTAAATTATTAATGATTATGTAGTAGCTGTCTTCTATAAACTAGGTTATCTTTTCAAGAGTTCGTATCCGATATATGAATGTAAAAGTCTTGTTCTATAGTTCATTCTTGCAATTCATCTTCTGTATAGTAATTTAAGGGTTTTTCTTTAATTTCTTTTTGCACTTTATTTCCTATCTTTAAATTTATTTCCAAAACTTAGATCTAGTCAAAACAAAGCCTATATATATTATCTTCACTGGAAGATTTCATATTGCCAGCAGGCTTATGTTAATTACAAATAAACCCAACAATGATCTATAACATTAATATAATCTCTAAGTAAAATATTATGGACAGATTTGTAAACAATACATTTCAACTTTATAAACAAAATAAATACCAAGCTAGAACCATCAAGACCTCTAATGGTCTGTAGGCACATTATAAATAAACAATTCTATAAACAAATCATTCTCATTCTTATAAGTAAACAATAAATAAAATATACAGTTAAGCTATCGAAGACCTCTAAGGTCTGTGAGCACCATTGCCACATCCATAATAACCAAACTATACACTTAATACATAAAATACATTTATCCAAATCATCCCTCATAATAGAGTTTTCAACGAAATAAATTAACCCTAAATTTAATCCACCAAAACTCATTAACATTTATCGTATAAGCAAAAGGGTCACAGGATCGAATCCCATGGGCATTTATGCCAACCTAAATTATTTACACATATCCTTTACAACCAGTGTGGCCCAGGATCAAATCCTGTGAAGCTCACGACTTCAAAACCCATAATACATTTAAAAATAACCACATTGAATTCTGTAGGATTCGCTAACAGCTTTACCAAACGCTATAACAATTCAATAATGTTCTACACAGACCATGCTATTAAAATCAAATGCCATAAGAGTAAACACAAACTGAAACTGTTGCTTTGTCAATGTTTCCCCATTTCGTTACCAAATTGAATACACATGATGTAAAATAATTCATTATATATCTACGCAGAAATTGAAACCCTAAATTTGTTTAATACGTCGTAACCATTTCATGGCTCATGGCCAGTTATGCAAAATAATAAACCCTCAACATAATTAAAGATAAACCCTGTCTACACTAAGATTTTCCACAAAACCCATTGCATAAAATTAAAACCCCACATTTACAGCCATTGCCAAATAAACATCCTGGACAATATTGATCAACATAGTTGCTACGCTATATGGAAAGAGTGCCATTGTCAAGTAATGGCATGGATATCAAAGCCAAGAAATGCTGTAACATATCCAAATAGAGAATGAACATGAATTTACCAGAATTTCCAATTAAAAACCATAACCATGATATACACACAGTAAGCTAATGCTGTACAAAATAACCACCGTAAAATAATATAAGAATTTACACAGCCATATATCCAAGGCCATGCACCATTGCAAGCAATGGTGATGCCACCATTACCAAAATGTAAACATATTAACAAAACATAGAGTCTGTATTATTCACCATGGCCAACGACATTGACAGAGTATCCATTTACAAAATTGAAATAAAACAGTCTCGGCCCGAAGTCACCAACCCAACCCAAAACGCCAAACAATAAACACATATCTGGATTCTTTACAAGAAATTAAAGACATACCATTTTCCAAACGCAACCATAAAAATAAAACCAAGCATTCATCTAATGATGAGATTCACGCTCTGTCACAACGCCCACACACAAGAAGGAATGAGTTTCAACTTGTTTACAACAAGGATCACCCATAAAGGGTAACATGTTGGACACCAAGAAAACCCATGACCCACGCCGTAAGAACCCTGCGACCTGTAACAAACCAAAACGAAGATGAGGAGTATGCAAAATCTCCCAACTAAAACCACAAAACAAGTGCAACAAAACCAGATCAAAGGACATACCTTCAAAGTGCTTCCAGACTCCCAAACTTCACGCCATAGTGTAGGATAGAGAGCCAAACAGATCTGACACAACAAAATCACAAATGAACCATACCTTCACGCTAGTCCAAGATTAGGGCTTGAGCCCCCACTTCCCAAGGCACATTAATTTTGCCACCCTGGCCTCCATTACGTGAAATCAAAACCCAAAGTCTATAGTTTATGCCACACCAAAACGCAGTGCAACAACTAACCACCATGCAAAACATAAACCCCAACTTTTGTATCGTATACTTAGGATATAGCCATAATTCATGGCATATGTAATATGGCATAAATGGCTCACATTATGCCTTCAACCTTATACACAAAGACCTTAATAAACATAGGGCTATCTTATAATATGTTAAGCCTTATACATTACCACATACACCATGTAAATGTTAATTGCAGGCTCAAACTAACTCAAGGTCATAAGGCCATAAACAATCATGGTAACCAGTGCAAACATAGGATTAGTAACACCTAGCCTTGCGTAAACAACAACTAACGACCGTAATAATAATCACTAAGATAAGACTGTAAGTCTGTTCATCATCCAAGCTGTGTGTTAGTGAAGCATAGATAGTATGTCTTCATATCATGATGATAGTTAATTTTCCATCGTCAAGTGCACCTACACGAAACAAGGAAAGAAATCCATTAGGTCATTAAGAACTAAGTAAGCCCTATAGTGAGAAGTAAAAAAAATTACCTTTTAGATGTCTTTACAAGGGAAACAAGTCCCACCACTCCACCCCTTGACAATACAAGTTAATTTAGAAATATTCATAAACAGTAATCAAAACTTTATAACCAATGAGTAAGCAATTGACCGTACATACATACATGTAAATAGATAACCATCAAACTTGGATAATAAACAACATCACGACAACATAGAATTACGCTAACAACCACATCGGGGAAAACATCTAGAAGGAAGTAAGAACAAATTACGACAATGCAGTGCAATGAAATAGTGTATGACACATTTCGCATAAGTTAAGCTAATGTCCAGTTTTGGTAATAATAGACTAGCCTAATAAATTTTTTTGTCAAAGTTTGGGGACAAAAAGGTGGTACCATATCCCAGTTTCAACACTAAGAGACCATATGGGCGTACCAAGCATTCGTTGCAAGAAAATAAAGTATGTTTTTCAATTTGTTAACTAACGAAAATTTTTCTTGTTATTAAAAATATGCAATTGCAGGATTTTAAAAGAATAGTTCAGAACATGAACACTGAAGAAGACAACAGCTAGAAAGGAAAGTTGAATACCCCCACCCAGGAAGCAGAACTGGTGGTGGAACTAAATTCTAACATAATGAAAACCATACAAATTCTCCAAGCAGACTTGCAGAGTTTCAGAGACGATGATCTGAATGAAAGAAAGGAAAAACAAGGAATTAATGAAGCATTGCTGCAAAACATGACAGGAGGAAGTCTGTAGGGAAACCCATTCATTCCACAAACAGGTTCAAGAAATAATTTTATCATAAACTGGTTAGGATCCCGAGAGAAGAAGGAAAAGACGAACATACCCCTAAATCTCCAGAAGGAGATTATCACAGTCCTTCTAGTGATGACTCTCTTTCTCCATGTAGAAAGAAATTAAGAAATGATGACAATCTCCAAGGAGAGTTCCAAAAAATAAAATCCCCAACATATGAAGGAGAGATGAACATAGGGGAGAAATCTGAAGAATGGATTCTGGGTATGAGCAAATATTTCCGAGTTCATAACTACTCTAGCGAAATGAAAGCCCATCTAGCCATCTATAAATTAAATGGGAAAGCAGCTAGATGGTGGAAAGACTTGAAGCATACCAAGAAAGATGAGTTAATAGAAATACCGTGGATTAAGTTTTGCAAGATTTTTCAATAGAAATACATGTCGAAAAGGTTCTTCGACAGAAAGGTGAAAGAGTTTCACGAGTTACATATGGGATCCATGACTATGGATGCTTTTATTAATAGATTTTTGGATCTATTGCATTATGTGCTATACATGAAGGACGAGAAAGAAAAAATACAACAGTTTTTAGGATATATTCCTCCCAACTTCCGAGAAAGGATTGAATTTGACATGCCTAAAACTTTTGATACCGCCTTACACAAAGCTAGGCTTTGCTATGAACATGGAAAACTGAGGCAAGAGAACATTGATAGAAGAAGAGACAGGTCTAGGAACTTCTCAGACAACCGCAAACCGAGTTTCAACCCACCACCATAAAGAAAATAGAACAATAGTTTCCAGCCAACAATAACTTCAACAAAACATGTACAAAGCCATATGTACCAACTCCAAATGCTAACAAGGATGCAACAAATGGGGGAGCCAATGTTTCCTCATTGAAAATCAAATGTTGGAAATGCCAAGGGCCTCATTATGCCCAAGACTACAAGAACAATACCAATGGGGTCTTGCACAACTTACAATAAGAACTAATGGTAGAGGACACATCTGGAACACCGCAAATTTATGCAGCCTTAGATGGGCGACAGGAAGACCATCATGCTACCATGGTTGATATAGAAGATACGATCTTAAACACTTCTATTTCAATACCAATTGAACCCGGTGCTTGCAGGAGCTACGTATCACCTAAAATTGTGTATATACTATATACTAGGCAAAGTTAAACATGATAAACCTTGGCTAGTGCAATTAGCCACAGGTACAAAACATAAAGTTTCTGAAATAGTTAAATATTGTGAGGTAAACCTGAATGGTTTTCCTACTAGAGTAAACCTGAACATCCTACCCTTAGGATCATATGATATACTTATCAGCATGGACTTGTTGGAACAACACCATGTCATGCTCGATTGCTTACACAAGTCAATCTTGTGTACAAATAGCCAAGAGAATCAAATAAATATTCAAGGCATACCTGAGAAATTTTTTGTAAGGAAGATATCCGCTTCACAAGCAAAGAAGTGCTTTAGGAAAGGCTGCAATTTGTTTGCAATAAACATCCAAGACATAGAAGCTGGAAAAGAACATAGAGGAATTTCTAGTTCTTGTAGACTTCAACGACGTATTTCTTGAGGAAATCCCAGGATTACCACTAAAGAGAGACTTAGACTTTTCCATAAAACTGACACTAGGATCAATTCCAGCTTCAAAATCCCCTTATCACATGAGCGCACCTGAGTTGATGGAATTCAAATTGTAGTTGGAAGAGTTGATTGAGAAATGATTTATTTGACCAAGTGTGTCCCCTTGGGGATCACCAATACTTTTCGTAAAGAAGAAGGATGGTACGATGCGGATGTAAATCGATTACCATCATCTTAACAAGCTGACTATCAAGAACCGATACCCACTCCCTAGGATCGATGACTTGTTTGATCAATTAGGAGGAGCCAGCATCTTTTCAAAGATCGACCTGCGATCTGAGGACCATCAGGTACAGATTCGTGATGAGGATATTCATAAAACTACCTTTCATACAAGGTACAACCACTACAAATTTGTAGTAATGCCGTTCGGGTTGACCAATGCACCCACGAACTTTATGTGTATGATGAACAATATATTCAATAAATACCTGGATAAATTTGTTTTGATCTTTATAGATGACATCCTAGTTTACTCTAAGAGTAAAGAGAAGCACGAGGAGCATAGTGCTACAGGTGTTATGGGAACACCAGCTCTATGTAAAGTTTAGTATGTGTGATTTTTACAGACCACAAATATAATACTTGGGTCACATCATCTCCGAGATGGGGATAGCTGTGGACCCGAAAAAGATTAAATCCATAGAATATTTGCCTACCCCTACTAGTGTCACTAACATTAGATCCTTGTTGGTATTAGCCGGTTATTACCGGAAGTTCATTGAGAACTTCTCAAGAATAGCTTGTCCCATGAATGCTTTGCAAAAGAAGGAAAATAAGTTCTTATGGATGACCAAGTGCGAGGAAAGTTTTCAAAAGATTAAAGAGGTTTTGACGACCGCACTGATACTACAAATTGCAGATCCCGATGTGGAGGCACTCAAGATCATGGGTGGGGTAGTTCTGCTCATGCTCTTTCAACTTTCATGATTTATAACAGATCACATAATTGTTCTGCAAGAGGACTCCTCCGAGTCCTTCCTTGCTTACATCCGTGACTTGAAGATGTGGAGGCACTACCTCATGGGAAGGAAATTCCTTCTAAAGATAGAAAATATGAGTCTGAAATGTTTATTTGAGCAACGCGATCTGAATGCTAGGAAATCTAGATGGTTGGCTTTCCTTAGCGAGTACCATTTCTAGCTAAAGCATTGTTGGCCAGGAAATGTGACCTAAGGAGTTTTGTGGCCAACTACTGAAAAATAGCCCACACACTCGACTTACCGCAATCTTGTATGTGTTTGGTATAATTGTTTCTCACAGGTTAGAGGCCCTACTGCCTGTAAAACATGCTCTCAAGGTAAAGATCCTCTTGGGGTGTAGATGGTAAATTCTACTTAATCAAATCTTCACTCAAATCAAAAGATCTAATTAAAATGACTAACTAATGTTAACAAATACCTTTAAGCTAAAACAAAAAAACAATAGTAGCTCCTAATCCTGATCTATAATGACCTAAGATGTAATATAACTATCCCAAAGCTGGGAGCTGAAATTAATAATATGATAACAAGTTTTATTTAAACATTTGATCTATGATCCTAGAATGTTAGGAAAGCCTACTCTCAGCAGAGACAGATCTAAATCAACTTACAATAAAATAACATTTTATCATAAATTAATTTGAAAATGAAACAAAACTCATAATCGAAATAAATTTAACACAGTATTGAAGCATGAAAAAGAAACTTAGGTACTAACGCTGAAATGGATAAAGTTCAACTCACACAGTCAATACTTTGTATAAAATCATATCATTATCAACTGAAGAAAAGAAACATGAAGAAGTTCACTTACTTTTCTACATGACACCTAACCAGCCATGCTTCAACACTAAGTACTTTGTTTAGAATCCATTAACAAAAGTGCTTTCACATATAATATAAAGATACATATATATGAAAAGGAAATTCAACACAGGAAAAAAACATTAAGACAGCATGATATAACTGATACACTTAGCTAATGTCTTCAGCATGTCTGTAAAATATAGTAATCCTCAGAAATAGTTCTAAAGGAACACAAATATATAGAATAATATTAAGTGTTGTATTATATTTTTTCATCACAAGTTCCAGGATTCCAACCCTTTTCTTCCATTCAGAAGTTGCTTATAAAGGAAATTAAAAGACTACAACTGACTAACTAGAAATCCTATTCCTCAGGAAAAATCCCAATCGTATCCAAATATGGTTCAACCGTGACCAAAATCATAGGCATGTTGTTACAAAATCATCCAGAGAGAAAGATACACCAAGAGGTTAACTTACTGGAGAAAATCCAGCGTTATACTCTCCATATCATAGTAACACCATATTGGATAATCCATGCCAACAAAAGCTTAGAAATAGGAACGAAATAATCACTGAGCATCAAATCAGTTGTAAATCCCAAACATTCTTCATTGAGCAGCCACGTATAGTCAAAAGACACGACTGTAGACCAGCATCCAGTTTTATCCCAACAATTTCTTTGTCACTTATAAATATTAACAAAAAGTTGTTTAGCAAGATTTAATGATGATCAATTAAGCATGAGCGAGATATTTGCAGAATTTTAATTCTGTAGATATCTTAATTTAATAATTTAGAGCATGAATTGAACCGAAACTGATGAACCCAAAACATCACTAACCTTTAAGGATTTATCCAAAATCCTCTGTAGGCATAATGTAAGATACAAAAGACAAAATTTAGAAGTCACTGGAAAAACAAAATATCAGGTTTTTAAGGCTGACTCAACAGAGAATCGAATATGTACACTTCTCCTAGCTTCATTCAATTTAGCTCTGAACTTGACAGCCATGGTCCTGTTAATCCTATTCTATCTTTTCAATCTTTGATTATTTAACAAAATCCTTTTAATCAATTCTTTGCATTTCAACTTTTTTCCTCTTAACACATCCCATTTCTCAATCCAAGTGATCGATTCAGCTTTTAAAGATGTAATTTCTTCCAAGGCAATTGTTTGTATAACTTGTGCTTCTTTTAAATCTATTTGTAGGGAAGAAATCAATTGGGCATGAGGATTTGGATCAGTTTGGTCCTTCGACTCTCTTTTCAAGTTTATTCGGGCTTCATCAGTTAAGTAAGGATTTCTGTCGATTTCTTGGTCACCCTCATGATTCTCTTGCTGATTGTCAACCACCTTGTTTACAGAGATAGAAACGTATTTAAGATCTAGCATAGATGGGCCTATGGGAACTGGATGTGGTCGAACGTCTGAAGAGTCACTCACCTCAATAACTGAGATATCCCCAACACTCAAATTCCTCTTGGTAAGCAAAGCGGCTATCATACTGGGTGTGGTTCTTCATATATCCGGATTGCTCATAGCACGGCTAGTTTGATCTTCAGCCTCTGTTTACTTCATATCAACCTATGCATGACAAGAATTCTTGTCTTGACAGGTTATGGGAATTGAGGGTTTCCTTCCTCGACCTCGAGAATTATTTGCAGGAGTTTCAACACTAGTTTCCACCTCAATTTTTACATCATTAAGACTTAGGGTTTGGTCAGGAAGAAACCATTCATCCCCCAAATCATCCTAAGAACCAGAGTCCTTGATTTCAAGCTCAGCTTCCTCATTATTTACATGCCTACGATGAACCCTAGGCCTCTATTTGGGCCATTCCTCGTTAACCCCAAACCCATTTCGCACAAGAAAAGAATCCCAGGTCTGACCTAGTTCTTCCAACCGACTGAACACAAGAATTTTAATTAACCCATGGTGGAATAAACTCCTATTCTTATCACCAACATTAGATTGATAAGTGGATTCCATTTTATGCAAACTGTTCAAAAAGAAAAAGGGCATATTGACAGGGTACCCCTTAAATATCAACAACAACCGAAGGTGATAGAATTGCGTCTGAGATAGTCTACCTTCGCAAGTTACATACCTGATGAATAACTCCAGAAGAGCCCTCCATTTCTTCATTAATAACCAGGAGGGGAAGCTGGATTTGAACTTGGTTTGTCGATGAGCAGGGGTAAGAAACCCTTTCCACTGATCACTCTTAATATGCTTTCCTTTATGCCACTTCTCACCAGTTTGTGGCAAGCAAATTGCTCGAGAAATGAATTTATTAGATAGCCTGATTTCAACATCTCCCTGATGTGCATGAACCCCATCGAATGACTCTGCGAATGCCTTATATACTACCATATTAAAACCAGAAAATTTCTGAAGGAACTTCAACCATCCAAACCTCGATACAATCTCTCGACACTCGGGAGTAGCATACAGGGATTCATCACCAATAAGTTCAAACCTAGACACTGGAGCCATGGAAGCAAATATGCAAACCTCTAGGGTTTTCAAAACACAGATTACAAGATGGAATCGATTTATCAATAGTATAGGCATTACTAGCAATACTCCGAAATACCCTATTTTATCAAAACCTTGAAAACCTTCCTGTAAGTTCATCATAACATGAATTGGCAGAGACAAGAGGTTTCGAAAACAACTTACCAAAACATAATGAGCTGTAGGAGAGTCACACAGGTGAGTTATTGCAAGAGATGTTTGCATGATTAAGGATTGATAGATAGCAACTGTCAAACGACACGACTACCAAAAACTTAGTTCCACCATTACTTCATTATTAATTGTGATTTCATAACATGTTGATAATGGAGGTTAACTCATCGTTTTTTAACATATGACTAAATAATTTCCAAAAACCATTAGAGGAAATTTCACCTCAAAATGTGCCTCCTAAAAAAAATTAATAAAATAATACTTAAAATAATAAAATAATCTTTATTAATTTTGGAGGAAGAAAAGAAAAAAAACTATTTTTTTGTTTGTATTTTTGACATATCTCCCCATGTTTTTACTCAAATTTCGATCAGGAGAGTTCATTGGATGTGGAATTATATTTCACATCCAACGAGTACCCACTCGACATACTTTTGACGGACCCCTCTACCCCAAAAACAAGAAATACCTAAAACAAATGTGATGATGATGTCATCATCACGTTTTTTTAGGTATTTCTTGTTTTTGGGGTAGCGGGGTCCATCAAAAGTACACCGAGTGGGTACTCGCTGGATGCAGAATTTAATTCTACATCCAACGAGTTCTCTCAATCAAAATTTGAGTAAAAACACGGGGAGATATGTCGAAAATACAAACAAAAAAAGTAGTCCTTTTTATGATACCTATCCCCAAATTTATATTAAAAAAGTGTTTAAGACCTATACAATATTTCAAATTTAAAGAAATTTCATTGGCTAACACATGATGACATGGAATTTGAGTTAAAATTAAAAGACCCATTTTGAGTCGAAATTTCCTCTAATGCTTAATCCTTCATTTATCGAATACAATCATAATAATGTGATCACCTTAGCATATAATCAATATCTTAGGGTAAAGGTCGAAACTGATCAGAGAATAATTTGATAATGTGACCAAACCAATGTCAAAAACCTAGAAAGTGACTTTAGACCTTCATCACAAACTCTGATACCAACCTATTTCAGAAATATGAATTTGAGATAAGCGATGAGCATATAATATAATAGGGTTCATGAAGATCACATTAAATTCACCTTAAAACTTATGACAACTAAGATAAGATAAATAATTCAGAAGTGATGAAGTTTTACCAAATTTTCCATATGAATTAGACAATAACAGTTATCACATCATGCAATAACTAGTTTGAATTATTAATTTATAAATTCATTTGATTTTAATTAGACATGAGTGATGAGTGGAAAAAATAGGAGCTACTGATCTTCTGTAATTATAGTCCTCCTGATGATTGACATAAATGAAGAATTAAGATCATAAGATTCGAATTTTGCTATTACTGATGTTCAACCAATCCAAATCAATAACTCAAGTAAGTTTCTGTCAGGAGTGCATTAAGAATCAAAGATTCTTAGGGCCCTCCTAAGATATCCATGATGAGGTTTTTTTTTCCAAACAAAAAGAACCAATATTGTTTGAAAATTATCAATCTTCAAATTACTTGTGTTAAAAAATGCTCAGAAGGGTGTTGCCTGCCAACAATTGGCGACATGATGGGACCGAACCAGTTATCTCTATAAGAAAACACCATTCAAACTTCAGATAATCACAAATTATGCCATCAAATATCGAATCTCTGCCTAAGTGATTCAAATTCAAAACAGTCTGAACATGTGACTGGACCTCAACATATTTCTATAACAACCCTATGACTGTCATATGAGTGTTTTGATCCTAATCAGACTCAGGCAAAAGAAAGATGACTTAATTTTAATGTAGATCCATAAGGTCAAAAACAGTTTAACCAATACCCGTATAGATATGGCTTCTCAAGAACATCAGTTGGTTTTCTCCCACATTAAAGAAACACATCAGACAATATTCTTTTTTTTGTTTTGTTAGTATATATACAAATCATATTCATAGAGACAAACATGAAAATAATTAATCAGAAACACTATCTTATCTTGTTGATCAAATAGATAGCCTTATTCACCAACCCTACCAGAAACTGATTAGGCCAGCTCGTGATGAGACTTCCTGTCTCTTAGTTATTAAACCAAGAGTCCCTGTCATTGGCTTGGTAACCAAATTTTGACAACGTCATTCCAATAGAATTTATGATCATAAGCAGACCGGCTCGTGATGAGACCTCCTGTCTTCTGATAAAACTTTTCATGTTCACCTAATTTCAAGAGTATTGTTGAATGACCAGATGTATTCCCAAAAATGGGGGGAAGGAAACCACAGACTTCTCAAGAGTGCTTAGAGATAACCAGATATCTTCAACAAGTTTTTGAGCTTAGCAGACATCTATTGAAATCAGTAAATAAATTACCCGAAGTACCTGATCTGTAAGAAGACACTCAAAGACAACAATCAAAGACTGCTGATAGAAAAATTGTGGAGGCTTAAATTACCACAAATCTGGGAACAAATCACTGATTAGAGATCCGATACTCCATGTCATCATCAATGACTACAGTCTGGTATGCATTTCAATCATTAGGTTCTAAGTCCATGCAGAATGCTTCATGTTGAATCTTGTGATCGAATAAAGGAGATGCGTTTAAAAAAAACAAATATTCACAGAGGCAGAACACAAACTTATGTACAGTAAATGATCTAAAGAGTTGGATTATTTTCATAATCTATCACCTAGAATTGCGAATAAGCATTGTGATGATGATAATAACAAAAATAATTAGTAAGTATAAGATCGAAAATTCCAACCAGAAATCAACATAAACTGCAATTTTATATACAGAAATCTACACAGATGGAAATATACAATGGAAAGATTCGATTATGTGCAATTATTGAAAGTACCTTTCAAGGGCATGCCCATTTACCAGAAGGGTATCGAGCTGTCCTTATAAATTCTTTAAATGGAAGGTATTTGGACCAAGATTTTCTACTATAACATACGGTCCTAACCAAAGACGTTGAAATTTGGTATGTTCCCCTTTATCCTCATGTGCTTTGTCCCATCTCAAAACCAGATCATCTACTTGCAATTCTCGATTCGAGGATGAGCCACGATTGAACCATGCCTTAATAATTTGCTGGTGTTTCACAAAGTGTTTCTTGGCATTTTCTCTTTCTTCTTCCAACTTCAAAAATAGATTAATTCTTTCTTTGATGGCTGAACATTCAATCTCTTGTACAGCTTGTGCAAGCTGTAAGGAAGGTAAAAATAGGTTTGGAGGAAGAATAGTGTCTACTCCATATACCAAAAATAAGGGAGAATTACAAATACATTATTTTGGAGTGACCCTATCAGCCCACAAAGCCTGATGCAGGACAGTATGCCAGTTTCTGTGATTTTCAGCTATGGATCTTTTCAAAATTTTCAGCAAATTCTTATTTGTGGATTTAGCAAGGCCATTGCCTTGTGGATAGTAGTTTGTTGAATATCTAATCCTAATTCCCTTTTCTAGATAAAATTCAGTCAATTCTCTAGAAGAAAAATAAGATGCATTATCAAATACAAGAGTTTCAGGCACTCCAAATCTGGTGATTATGTTAGTTTCAAGGAAATGCAATACCTGATTCGTATTAACCACTCGCAGGGGTTCAACTTCAGACCATCGAGTAAAATAATCGGTAGTAGTTATAATATACTTATGCTAAAGGAAGGAGGATGGATTTATTGGTCCAACGATATCAATTCCCCATTGTTGAAAAGGCTTGTCCACCATCATAGGTTGCAAAGGAAAAGCTAGTTTTTTAACTCTGCCAGCTGTGGTCTGATAATCCTGGCACCTTCTCACAAAAGCATGAGCATCTTTAAATAGAGTTGGCCAAAAATAGCCTTCCTTCAGAATTTTATTAGCAGTAGTATCACCACCAAAGTGGCCACCAGCGGGCCTAACATGCAATTGTATTAAAACTAAATCAGATTCTTCCTTCTCTAGACAACGAAGCAAAACTCCATCTGCATTTTTCCTGAAAAGCACATTATTTACCAATTGATAGGGTGTTGATTTTAATCTTACTGCTCTTTTCTTTTTTGGATATAAATTATCTGGGGCAGTGCCAGTTTCCAGATAGATGCGAATGTCAGTATAGCATGAACTAACAGGATCTAGGATAAAACAAATTTCTTTTTGCAATAAAACATCATCTAAAGGCATGTCATTCTGGTCAACAGGGAGATGTGCTGATTCAGCAGCTAACTTACACAACCCCAAACCTCATATGACCTGAGAGGGTTTAATCTCTAGATCATATTCCTGAAGAGCAGCCATCCAATGTGCTCTTTTTTCTCCAAGGTCCTTTTGTACCAACAAATTTCGTAAAGCACTAAATGGAACAATTACCTTGGTTTTTGACTTAAGGAGATAAGGCCGGAAATGTTTTACTGCTTTAAACACAGTAAAATCCTATTTATTCACTTCATGATAATTTAGTTTAGCTCCCTTTAAATTTGAGCTCATGAAGGATATAGGTACTTCATCCTCCTGTTGATTCTTCTGAGTAAGAACAGCTGAATAAGATATGTCAAATGCAAAAGTATAGAGAATAAAATATTTCTTAAAGTCAGGACTCATAAGTGCGAGTGCCTCAGCTATGGATTTTCTAATCCTAATAAATGACTTCTTTTTTCTATCCCCCCATAAAAAAATACTATCTTTTTTAATCATATTCTGTAGTGGATGCACGATTTCAGAAAAACTTGGAACAAATATCCTTACGAGATTTATCTTTCCCAAGAAGGATTGCATGGATTTCTTGGTAGCAGGAAAAGGAATATTAGAGATGTGGAAATTGAACCCAGTGATAGATTAATTTTACTCACAACAATTAACAATTGATCATGCAAAATCACTCACAAAAGAGATTGAAATTGGAGTTGAACACTAAACTGTATTAAATCAGTGTACAATAGCCAACCCTATAACATAATAGGTTTCTGAATAAATAACATACATCATGGATTTGAATGCATGAGGAGCAATTCGAATCTAGCATAAAGCAGGCTTACTAAAAATAAGCAAATCCCCCATAGGTGTAAAAAGCTGATCCCAAATCTGTCATGGAGCTCACGAATTAGTAAAATGGCTTAGGAAAGCTAAAGAGTGGTGGAATGGAAGCTCATACATGCTTTTGCAAGGAGAAAAGAGTGGAGGATGAAAAGGACAAAAAACTAGTTCACCTCACCTAGTCTAGCTTTTCCGTTTGCCTTAAAACACTGAAAAAGCAGGGAATAAAGCAGAAAAAGAAGAAGGGCGCCTAGGAGGCCAGGAATAAAGCAGATTTGATTCCTTGGGATTTCCCATGTGCTACATGAGTCAAATAAGGCAAGTTTTACCACTATGGATAGGTAAAAGACAACTTGCACTAAGTGGGACACATGAACTAGGCTAATAAGACAAAAATAATTAAATTAATGTCTAAGTGGGTAAACTATGGGTTGATTATTCTAACACCCCCCCTTAATCCTGACTTATGAGTAATATATCAGAAAATTATAGGGCCTAGCAACAAGGCTTAGTCACCCTTTACATACTGCATGTCCATTTAAACAAGGAAAGAGGCAAAACCAACTTGGGAAAATCCTCCCTTAAACATGGACTGTAAACAAAATTTTGGAATCTTGTCTTCACTCATGCTTCACAGCATGATCAGCAATCCCCAGTAGTGATTTGATATTGCTGAAGTTCTTCTCACAAAATGCTTTGGTGAATATATCAGCAACTTGTTCTGAAGATGAACAGAAGAGTAGGTGAATGGTGCCATCATGCACAATTTCTCTGATGTAGTGCATGTGGATCTCAATGTGTCTGGTTATCTGCTTCTAAAATGGATCTTTGTAGATTCGAATGGTACTCTGGTTATCACAGTAGATGGTAGTTGAGTACTCTGGTTCGAAGCTACACTCTCCAAGTAAACCCTGCAACCATAAACATTGAGTTGCTGCATTAACAACTCCTCTGTACTCTGCTTCTGTAGATGAGAGTGCAATGGCACTCCGTTTCTTGCTTGAACATCTGATTGGCCCTTCTAAAAGCATGAACACATATCTTGATGTGGACTTTCTGTCTGTGCTATCACCTGCCCAATCACTATCAGTAAATCCAATCAAATCAAGATCAAATTTTGCTTTATAGAAGATCCCATGTGTCCTTGTTCCTTGAACAAAGTTAAGGATCCTTTTGGCTGCTTTCCAATGGATCTCATGAGGCTAATCCATGCATCTAGAAGCCACACTTACTGCATAACAAATATCATGTCTAGTATGTGTTAGATACAACAAACATCCAATCAATTGCCTATACAATGTATTGTTTACCATAGGTGAAGAATCAGCTTCTTCCAGCTTCACTCCTGAAAGGAAAGGAGTTTTTCTTACTTTGAAATCCTTCATTTTGAATTTCTTCAGCAAGTCCAAGGCATATTTGGACTGGTCCACCTTGATTCCAGCTTTGGTTTGACCAATCTCAAGCCCCAAAAATTGACTTAAGAGCCCCAAATCTGTCATGGAGAAGGCTTGGTTCATAGCTCCTTTTAAGGAAGCAATCTTAGCCTTTGATCTTCCTGTAATGAGGAGGTCATAAAGATATAACACAATGATCATTAATGAACCATTAACTAACTTCAAATAGACATTTGGATCTGATTTGCACTGAACAAAATTCAGTGATAGCAAGAAGCTATCGATCTTGGCATACCAAGCCCTGGGGGCTTGCTTTAGCCCATACAATGACTTTCTCAACCTGCACACAAGAGAAGGGTTAGTAGAAAAACCTTGAGGCTGATACATATATATCTCTTCAGTGAGATCTCCATTCAGGAAGGCACATTTTACATCCATGTGATGTACCTCCCATTTCCTTGAGGCTGCAATGGCTAAGGCTAGCCTGATGGAATCCATCTTTGCCACTGGGGAAAAGGTCTCATTGTAATCTATGCCATGAACCTATGAGTAGCCCTTGTCTACCAATATGGCCTTGTACTTCAGTGGTGAACCATCAGCAGAAAATTTGGTCTTATAGACCCACTTACACTGGACTAACTTTCTCCCTGGGGAAAGATCTACTAGCTCCCATGTGTTGCTCTTCTGGAGTGAGCTGAACTCCTCCTTCATGGTTGTTTTCCATATTGGATCTCCTACTACTTCTTCATATGTTTGAGGATTAGACTCCACCATCAAATAGCATTTTTCAGCAAACATAGGATCCTTCATGCACAGACCACTCTCAAATTGAGATCTAGTCCTCCTTGGGTCATTGGGATCCCCAACTAGCTCTCCTGCTGCATGTAGTGTCTTGGATGCCCATTTTGGCCTTGTAGGGATGTTAGGTTCTGAAATAAACTCATCTCCATCAGAAAAATCAGAATCAGCATGTTCAACAAACTCTTTACTTACTTCTTGAGGTTCAGGTGGAGAAGAGGCTTCTCCAACTTCCACTGCTGCAAGGGGTTTTTCTTCGAAATGAACACACCTTTCGATGAAGGCTTTGTTTGTGCTCAAATTTATCAGTTTGTACCATTTTGAATCTTCAAAGTATCCAACAAAAAGACACTCTTGGCTTTGGGGCTGCAAAGCCTTCCTCTTCTTTGTTGGAATTCTAGCCCAAGCCTTTGAGCCAAAAATCCTGAAATGGGTCACATCTGGCTTGTGCCCACTCCATGCTTCGAAGGGAGTCATACAATCAAGATATTTATGAGGAACCCTATTCTTAATATAGGCTGCATAGTTGATAGCTTCGGACCAGTACTTTGGTGGCAAAGTTTTGGCCTCCATCATGCATGTTGCCATCTCCTTCAGTGATCTGTTCTTCCTCTCAGCAACACCATTTTGCTGTGGTGTGTAAGGGATAGAATGCTGCATATGAATAACTGCATCTGCACAATAATTCATAAACTTAGACTTGACATACTCACCACCATTTTCAGATCTGAGGACCTTGATTTTCCTTCCAAACTGGTTCTCAACCAAAGCCTTAAAGACTTTGAATAGGCCAAAAACTTCAGACTTGTGTTTCAGGAAGTGAACCCAGCAATACCTGGAAAAGTCATCAATGAAAGTCAATGCATATTTGGCCTGACTCATGGACATATGAGGGAATGGGCCAGCAACATCATTGTGGATCAGCTCGAGGGGTGCAGAGGTTCTCTCATGACTAGTTCTCTCAAATTTATGCTCTGGGTGTTTTCCTAGGATACAAACTTGGCAGAATCCTTTGGAAAATTTTATCTTGGGCAACCCTATGAACATATCTTTTTCACTAAGATCAGAAAGATACTTGTAATTTAGGTGGCCAAATATTTCATGCCAAATCTTGTTGGCTTCATTAGCATGAATCAGAAGAGCAGAGGGGTTTGAGTAGGGTAGGAAGTGTGAGAACATGTATACCTTTTGAGCATGATTCACAACTCCTTTTGCAATGACTCTAGCACTTGAGATCTCTGTGATCTCAACTTCATCAGGGGAGAATATGACCTTCTTAGGAGACCCAGTATGGGTCATCTGCTACACTGACAAGAGGTTGGAGGCAAGACCAGGCACATACAAGACATTGCTGAACTGACCATGATCAAGATCAATCCTCCGTTTGCCCAAACTTTCAGTGAGAGAGTCATCTCCCAGTACTATAGGTGGTCCTTTCGACATATCAAGTGAGGAGAAGGCCTCCTTGGTTGAAACCATGTGTCTTAAAGCTCCAAAATCAATGATAAAACTGGGTGAGCTTGATGTGCCAGCAACCAATGCATGAACTCTCTCTCTGTCATCTGAACTTGATCCTCCTTCTCTCTTCTTTGAGCTTTCTGGAAAGGAGATGCCATTCTTCTCCAGGAGTTGGGTTAGCATGTCTATTTGCTTCTTCATACAAGAGATTTTAGTGTGATTTCCCTTATTGCAGTATGCACACTTGCTCATTTCACCTTTGTTTTTCTTCTTCTGGTAGTTCTTCTTGGAACCTGGTGGCTCCTCCAGAGACTGTTTCTTGTCTCTCTTTTGCTCAGGTGGATTTTTAGCTTTCTTTTTTATTTTTGAATCCACCTTCAAATCTCCAGCAATCAGAGCTTGATCTTTGGATGGTTTGATGGTGCCCATCATCCCCAGCTTATCCTGTTCTTGTGTGAGAGATTCCATGAAATCTGCAAGGCTAGGCATCTTCCAGGTTCGAGCTGTCAGTTTTGTGGCATAGAAGGTCAAAACAAACACTAAATAGTCAGGGCCTAGCTTCGAGAGAATGGCCAGGATGAGCTGATCATCCTTCTTTTCGATCCCACACTATTTCAGCTGCAAAACTAGTGCTTTGAACTTGGAGAAATATAGTTGCAGGGATTCAAATCTATTTGGACTCAGAGAAATCAGCTCATTTTCAATTTGATGTCCCCTCATCTCATCTATCTTTCCAAAAAGATTAGAAATATTCTCCCATACTTCATTTGGTGATGTCAATCCATCAAGATGGAAAAGGAGGTCTCTGGAAATACTCAGACACAGGAGACCATAGGCCTCATCCCTCCTATTGTGCCATTTAATCTTCTCTGCAGCTGCATTGGGCTCTGATTCTGTTGCCATAGTCACCCTGTAGAGGCCTTTCACTCTCAATAGTATCTCCACCTCTACTTTCCATTCAAATAAATTGAAGGGAGTCAAGATAGTTTTTTGTGATTGATCCATAGCTTAGAAAATCTGTCACGGCTGTCAGTAGAAGGATCCCAGTCACTGATGTCAAACCTGCAAAACAATTTTGAAGGAGAGAAATCGATCTACAATGGATCTAATACCATGTGGAAATTGAACCCAGTGATAGATTAATTTTACTCACACCAATTAACAATTGATCATGCAAAATCACTCACAAAAGAGACTGAAATTGGAGCTGAACATTAAACTGTATTAACTCAGTGTACAATAGACAACCCTGTAACATAACAGGTTGTTGAATAAATAACATACATCAAGGATTCGAATGCATGAGGAGCAATTTGAATCTAGCATAAATCAGGCTTACTAAAAATAAGCAAATCCCCCATAGGTGTAAAAAGTTGATCCCAAATCTGTCATGGAGATCACGAATTAGAAAAATAGGTTAGGCAAGATAAAGAGTGGTGGAATGGAAGCTCATACATGTTTTTTCAAGGAGAAAAGAGTGGAGGATGAAGAGGACAAAAAACTAGTTCACCTCACCTAGTCTAGCTTTTCCGTTTGCCTTAAAACACTGAAAAAGCAGGGAATAAAGCAGAAAAAGTAGAAGGGCACCTAGGAGGCCAGGAATAAAGTAGATTTGATTCCTTGGGCTTTCCCATGCACTACATGAGTCAAATAAGGCAAGTTTGACCACTATGGATAGGTAAAAGACAACTTGCACAAGGTGGGACACATGAACTAGGCTAATATGACAAAAATAATTAAATTAATGTCTAAGTGGGTAAACTATGGGTTGATTATTCTAACAAGAGATGGATTCTGTTCTCTCTGGATCGATCATGATCCCTTCTTTTGACACCAAAAGCCCTAGCAAAATCCCCTCGGTTACTGCAAATATTGACTTTTTGGGGTTCAGGGAAATACCAAATTTCCTGCAGCGTTCAAGCACTTTTCATAAGTGTGAGATGTGATCGGACCTTTTTTTTGAAAATACAGTAATGTCGTCCAAATAGACAACGACAGAGTGGTTTATCAGACCTCTGAAAGTAGCATCCATTGCCCTTTGGAATGTAGCCCCAGCGTTTATCAAGCCGAAAGGCATCTTCCTGTAGGCATAGGTTCCCTAGGGTGTCCTAAAAGTGGTTTTCAGCTGATCTGCAGGGGAAACAAGAACTTGGTTGTACCTAGAGAAACCATCTAATAAAGACAACATCTAAGCACCTGACACCTTTTGAAGGATTTTCTCCATGGACGGAACAGGGTAGTTGTCCTTTTCTGATGATCGGTTTAGGTTTCAAAAATACACACATAGACGAATATCTCCTTTCTTCTTCCTAATGGGAACAAGGTTAGCCACCCATTACATATGGAATATAGGAAATATGATCTGGGCAGTAAGTAGTTTATTCAATTCTTTCTTTACAGCTTGTTCTAGGGCAGGGTGCATTTCCTTAATTTCTGCTGGAATGGTTTTGACTGAAGCTTCATGGGGATCACATGTTGTATGATCTGGGTGTCAAATTTTTTTAGATCATCATAAGACCATGCAAACACATTTTTGAATTCACTAAACATCTTCAAGAAGGCCAACTTTTCATTTGAATTGCAGTCTGATCCTAAGTTGATATTTTGAAGATTTGATTATGTGCCCAAATTAATGGTTTCATAATGCATGTTAGACCTGTTTGTCTTGCAATTAGGCACTCCCTTGAATTTATCATGCAAATCGTAAAACTTTTCAAGCCTAAGAACTGACATGGGGACTGAATTTACCTGTTCAAAAGACTTATCAATGGGATGAGGCAGGTGAATTACCGAAAAATTATGTAGATCCTCATCATGTGTAATTTCATCGATCGTTGATTCTTTAAAATCATCTTCCCCTGTTAAGAAAGAAATAATCTGTGAATCATCATTAAAGACCCGCCAGTTAGGGATATTGTCTGGAATGGACGGTCTAAATAATAATTCAATAGAAAAACATTAGGGGAAAATTTTTCAGCGGGAATAAGTCGTGAAGCTATGTTTGCTAACAAATCAGCTTCCTGATTCTGAAAACGAGGAATGGATTCAATATTAAAAGCATCAAGTGCTGAAATCAAATTCCATACCTCCCTTTGGTAACTTTGCAGGTGATTAGATAAACAGTGAATGGAATTACGGACCTGTCTAACAATTATTTCAGAATCACGAAATGCAATCATAACTTTAACTTTTAAGTCTAATGCCTTCTTGAGTCCTTGTATAAGGGCTTCGTATTCAGCCGTGTTGTTTGTGTAGATAAATTCCAGTCTATAAGACAGCATGAATTTGTTTCCTGCAGTGTCTAAAAGCATGCAACCTACTCCTGCACTTTCATTGGATCGGGATCCATCAAAATATAGATGCCAAGGCTTATCAACAAGACTATTTACATCATTTACAGTGTTCACATTATTTACCAGACTAGGGGCAGCTTCCTGAAAATCACAATGTATAATTTATGATTTATTTACAGAATTGGTAAATGCAGATTTAAGTGCAGGAAAACTCCCTAAATCATAATCATACCCGTAGTTTCCTAAAATAGAATCACTGAACAGAACTGGTTCATTGGGAGCATTTATTTCAGTCACCGTGTGTTTCATGTACCTTTCTCTATCAATTCTGATATGATTTGGACGCCCATTTTTAGGCAACCATAAATGTGACCAGTCAGTTGAAAAATATCCTTTTAAAACTTGAGACCAGTCTCGACTTAAAAAAAACCCATAGACATCTGGTATGTCCACTACCACTACGTCAATAACCTAGAAGATTTGTGGATTGGTAGCCATCCTAATCATTACTCCTTTTAATTCTCCTATAATTTTTACCTTGGATCGATCTAGTTGGCTGATTTGGATTTCACAAGGAGTGGGCTTGGCATTCAGCTTCTTACAAACCAATTAAGGCATGACGTTTGATGAAGCCCCGGAATCTATCATACAGTTATGAACATTTCGGTTGAAAATTTCAAATGTTAGCAGAAAAGGTGGAGTTGTAGGTTTGGAGTTCTTACCTATGAGTGAATCTTTATCAACAAATGTTTTGACATTACTGTTATAACCTACTGTTGTTTTACTAGTTGTAGGATCAAGGTTATTAACTGAAGGTATAGAGGGTTGATTCTTTGTTTTAGTGGTTGATGGATTTGATAAATTAACGAGTATCGAACCACCGGGCATGGAATAAATTTTCAATAGATCAAACATGTTAATATTAGCCCTCTGTTTCTTAAGATCTTCTATGATGTCATATTGTAGGTCTATACCTTGAGTGACAGGCTGCTGATTTGAAGTTTGAGGACTGTTCTTAGGTGCTGATGATGGTTGCGGATCTACAGGCCCTTTACTTCTAGTGTTATGGGTGTGCTAGTTTACAAAGACAGAATGGTCACTAGACTCTCCTTATTTGACTGAACTATCCCAGAAATGGCAATTAAGCAGAAGAGGATCTTCAGAAGTTTCCTCTTCGGTTTCAAGATGATCAGATTCATGATCATCCTCTGACTCTTGATTGGTTGAGGAATCAGGTAAGGCATAAACAACCCTTATAGTATTGAAAACTTCCTCATTAGTTGATATGTCAGGGGGAGTATTTTTCCTAGCGTTTGAGGATGTAAACGACCGGTAAGGGGTCTTGAAATTTCCTCTGTTTGAAGTACCCTCCCCATTGTTTCTTTTCAATATCACCACTTTGTTTGTAAGAGACCTAATTGCTTGTTGTAATTTTTCTACATCAAAAGCAGGGGTATATTTTTTGTCTGTGTTAGTTCTAGAAGTAGTTTTGTTGCATTTATGAAGGGAACCATCAGCTTTTCCATTATTTTCTGGCTCAAACGTCAATGAATTTTTCTCAACCTTTATTACTTCATCAAAGGTTTCAACTAAAGTGATTTTACCAGCTTGTTTTACAAACATACCCAAGTATTTAGGTAAGGTTGAAGCATAATTCTCGATTATGATGTCTTCTAGAGGTTGGGAGGCCACTGGTATCTTCTTCAGAAGAGTAAGCAAACAATGACTAAAATCCTTTATCCTTTATTTTCTCTTCATCTTAATCCTGGCCAATTCTAGTGCTAACACAGCAGCGGTTTTATCTTCACCAAACTTGTTCAGGAATGCTTGACTAAAATCACTCCAGCTTGTTATGGATCCTTGTGTCAAGGAAAAATACCAAACTACAGCCTCATGCTGGACATACATAGTCTGAACAGCCAAGATGAACTTGTCAATGTGATTTTCAGCTAAGCCCTTATCATTTGGGTCAAACTTAGGTAGCAGTTTATCAGGGTGTTTGGGTAGGTTATGTTGTAGTCCAGGAACAACAACAGCACCGCGTCGTAACCATGGTCTATCAGCATTAGGGTTACCCTGATTATGGTCACCCATGTCTGGATCGGGTTCTGAGTCTGATGAAGACTCGTCGTTATGGTCATGTGGACTATCTGGTGGTGATCCAGGAGGTGAAGGAGGTAGATCAGATCCACCTACAGATAATAATCGTTGAGAAGTGTTATGACCAGCTACTCCTCTTAATAGATTACTAAGGTGATAATCTGGAGTCCCTACTAATAATTCAAGAGGTTCTTCTCTAATCGAATCAGCGGCTGAGTTAGTCACTGCCAATGTTTGGAAATTAGTTATGCTTGGCAATCCGAAGTTAATTGGGGGAATCCCTGTTTGGCGAGAATATGCTCTGGTTAAGATTCTACGTGATCCCTCTAAAGTTTGACTTATCTGTTCAGTGGAAACTGGTGAGACATTAGCGTCCCTTTCAATAATAGTTCTAACTGTATCTAGGAATAGAGTATTTACAGTTTCAGGTTGTGATGTAGAGACCAGGGTAGAAAATGTTCCAAAACTTATGAGGGAGGAATTTGGTTGATCACTGGTAGGAGCACTATGTGAACGATCAGCCATTAAGCTTTAAGCTCAGATCCTCCTTCTAGCGCCATTTGTTGGCCAGGAAATGTGACTTAAGGGTTTTTGTGGCCAACTACTGAAAAACATCCCACACACGTGACTTGCTGCAATCTTGTATGTGTTTGGTATAACTGTTTCTCACAAGTTAAAGGCCCTGCTGCCTGTAAAATATGCTCTCAAGGTAGAGAGTCTCTTGGGGTGTAGATGGTAAATTCTACTTAATCAAATCTTCACTCAAATCAAAAGATCTAATTAAAATGACTAACTAATGTTAACAAATACCTTTAAGCTAAAACAAAAAAACAATAGTAGCTCCTAATCATGATCTATAATGACAAAAGATGCAATATAACTACCCCAAAGCTAGGAGCTAAAATTAATAATATGATAACAAGTTTTATTTAAACATTTGATTGATGATCCTGCAATGTTAGGAAAGCCTACTCTCAGCAGAGACAGATCTAATTTTATCATAAATTAATTTGAAAATGAAACAAAACTCATAATCAAAATAAATTTAACACATTATTGAAGCATGAAAAATACACTCAGGTACTAACGCTGAAATGAATAAAGTTCAACTCACACAGTCAGTACTTTGTATAAAATCATATCAGGGTGAATCCATGGACCTGGGTAACACTTTTTGGCAAGAGCATTTCGGCAAAAACAAAAAAACGCACCTCGGTCGAGGGCTTGTTAAGCCCTCGACCGGGGTCTTAATATCTCGACCGAGGTTTTATTAAGCCCTCGACCGAGGTATTTAGATACCTCAGTCGAGGTTCATACCTCGGTCGAGGGCTTAAAAAAACAGACTTAGCCCTCATTCAAACAAATGGAAAATTTCCTGTGCCTTGCAGAGGTGTAAACCCTACCATTCCTAGCACATAACTGAGCGGAGTTGATACCGATAGATTCACCAACGAATCTTCTATCCATTGACGTGTCATACACGCATTTTGGCATTCATATGATATTTATTTTTTAATTACTTCTAAAACTTATACTTAGAAAACCACACTGCAACTTCGAAGCAGCTCAAAGAAAAATCTGCAGAGTTAAAAATACACATCCAAAAAATTCTTAAAAATACCCACATCTCATATCGACGTGTCCTCTTCAAAAGGGTATCTTTGGTTTTTCAATTTTTGAAAAAATACAAAAAATTCCTTTACGTGGACAAATATGTGTTTAAAACGATGCTGAAATCGAATGTGGTCACTTTCGAAAAATAATAAATAATTGTATAATGCGAAAAAAATTAACAAAAAAATATGCACATCACACTGCATTTTATGTAGATCATGCTCATATATTTATTTTTTTAAAATTATTAATGCAAGATTGAATTACTCTACGTGGACACGAGCCACTTATTAGCTTCTTCAAATTTTTAAGGTCACACAGCTCATTAAATGCAAAAATTCACACATTAAATGACATCGGAATATTTTTTTTAAAATATCACTATGAAGCCAACATAATATTCTACAATTTGTTTTTTTACTGCAAGTCAAAATTCACATGGAATATATGTGTTTTGAGGGCTTCTATCTAGCACATGAGTAAAAAATCAGGTTTTCATCGCCAAATTTGGCCAAAAAGTGTTACCCATCTTCATGGAATCACCCATCATTATCAACTGAAGAAAAGAAACATGAAGAAGTTCACTTACTTTTCTACATGACACCTAACCATCCATGCTTCAACACCAAGTACTTTGTTCAGAATCCATTAACAAAAGTGCTTTCACATATAATATAAAGATACATATATATGAAAAGGAAAGTCAACACAGGAAAAACAACATTAAGACAGCATGATATAACTGATACACTTAACTAATGTCTTCAGTATGTCTGTAAAATATAGTAATCCTCAGAAATAGTTCTAAAGGAACACAAATATATAGAATAATATTAAGTGCAGTATTATATTTGTTCATCACAAGTTCCAGGATTCCAACCCTTTGATTCCGTTCAGAAGTTGCTTATAAAGGAAATTAAAAGACTACAACTAACTAACTAGAAATCCTATTCCTCAGGAAAAATCCCAATCGTATCCAAATATGGTTCAACCACGACCAAAATCATAGGCATGTTGTTACAAAATCATCTGGAGAGAAAGATACGCCAAGAGGTTAACTTACTGGAGAAAATCCAGCGTTATACTCTCCAAATCATAGTAACACCATATTGGATAATCCATGCCAACAGAAGCCTAGAAATACGAACGAAGTAATCACTGAGCATCAAATCGGTTGTAAATCTCGAACATTCTTCATTGAGCAGCCAAGTATAGTCAAAAGACACGACTGTAGACCACCATCCAGTTTTATCCGAACAATTTCTTTGACACCTGTAAATATTAACAAAAAGTTGTTTAGCAAGATTTTAATGATGATCAATTAAGCATGAGCAAGATATCTATAGAATTTTAATTCTGTAGATATCTTAACTTAATCATTTAGACCATGAATTGAACCAAAACTAATGAACCCAAAACATCACTAACCTTTAAGGATTTATCCAAAATCCTCTGTAGTCATAATGTAAGATACAAAAGAAAAAATTTAGAAGTCACTGGAAAAACAAAATATCAGGTTTTTAAGGCCAACTCGACTGAGAATCGAATATGTACACTTCTCCTAGCTTCATTCAATTTAGCTCCGAACCTGACAGCCATGGTCCTGTTAATCCTATTCTGTCTTTTCAATCTTTGATTCTTTAGCAAAATCCTTTTAATCAGTTCTTTGCATTTCAACTTTTTTCCTCTTAACACATCCCATTTCTCAATCCAAGTGATCAATTCAGCTTTTAAAGATGTAATTTCTTCCAAGGCAATTGTTTGTATAACTTGTGCTTCTTTTAAATCTATTTGCAGGGAAGAAATCAATTGGGCATGAGGATTTGGATTAGTTTGGTCCTTCGACTCTCTTTTCAAGTTTATTCGGGATTCTTCAGTTAAGTAAGGCTTTCTATCAATTTCTTAGTCACCCTCACGATTCTCTTGCTGACTGTCAACCACCTTGTTTGTAGAGATAGAAACGTATTTAAGATCTAGCACAGATGGGCCTATGGGAGCTGGATGTGGTCGAACGTCTGAAGAGTCACTCACCTCAATAACTAAGATATCCCCAACACTCAAATTCCTCTTGGCAAGCAAAGCGGCTGTCATACTGCGTGTGGTTCTTCGTATAGACGGATTGCTCATAGCACGGCTAGTCTGATCTTCAGCCTCTGTTTGCTTCATATCAACCTATGCACGAGAAGAATTCTTGTCTTGACAGGTTATGGGAATTGAGGGTTTCCTTCCTCGACCTCGAGAATTATTTGTAGGAGTTTCAACACTAGTTTCCACCTCAATTTTTACATCATCAAGACTTAGGGTTTGGTCAGGCTAAAACCCTTCATCCCCCAAATCATCCTGAGAACCAGAGTCCTCGATTTCAAGCTCAGCTTCGTCATTATTTACACGCCTACGGTGAACCCTAGGCCTCTGTTTGGGCCATTCCTTGTTAACCCAAAACCCATTTCGCACAAGAAAAGAATCCCAGGTCTGACCTAGTTCTTCCAACCGATTAGACACAAGATATTTAATTAACCCATGGTGGAATAAACTCCTATTTTTATCCCCAACATTAGGCTGATAAGTGGATGCCATTTTATGCAAACTGTTCAAAAGGAAAAAGGGCATATTGACAGGGTACCCCTTAAATATCAACAATAGCCGAAGGTGATAGAATTGCGTCTGAAACAGCCTACCTTCGCAAATTAAATACCTGATGATTAGCTCCAGAAGAGCCCTCCATTTCTTCATTAATAACTGAGATGGGAAGCTGGATTTGAACTTGGTTTGTCAATGAGCAGTGGTAAGAAACCCTTTCCACTGATCACTCTTAATATGCTTTCCTTTATACCACTTCTCACCAGTTTGTGGCAAGCAAATTACTCGAGAAATTAATTTCTCAGACAACCTGATTTCAACGTCTCCCACATGTGCATGAACCCCATTGAATGACTCTGCGAATGCCTTAGATACTGCCATATTAAAACCAGAAAATTTCTGAAGGAACTCCATCCATCCAAACCTCGATACGATCTCTCAACAGTCGGGAGCAGCATACAGGTGTTCGTTACCAATAAGTTCGAACCTAGACACTGGAGCCATGGCAGCAGATACACATATTACAAGATGCAATCAATTTATCAACAGTATAGGCATTACCAGCAATACTCCAAAATACCCTATTTTATCAAAACCCTAAAAACCTTCCTGTAAGTTCATCATAACGTGAATTGGTAGAGGCAAAAGGTTTCGAAAACAACTTACCAAAACATAATGAGCCATAGGAGAGTCACACAAGCGAGTTATTGCAAGTGATGTTTTCATGATTAAGGATTGACAGATAGAAACCGTCAAGCGACACAACTACCAAAACCTTAGTTCCACCATTACTTCATCATTAATTGTGATTTCATAATGTGTTGATAATGGAGGTTAACTCATCATTTTTTTAACATATGACTAAATAATTTCCAAAAACCTTAATCCTTCATTTATCGAATACAATCATAATAATGTGATCACCTTAGCATATGATCAATATCTTAGGGTAAAGGTCAAAACTGATCAGAGAATAATTTGATAATGTGACCAAACCAATGTCAAAAACCTAGAAAGTGACTTTAGACCTTCATCACAAACTCTGATACCAACCTATTTCAGAAATATGAATTTGAAATAAGCGATGAGCATATAATATAATAGGGTTCATGAAGATCACATTAAATTCACCTTAAAACTTATGACAACTAAGATAAGATAAATAATTTAGAAGTGATGAAGTTTTACCAAATTTTCCATATGAATTAGACAATAACAGTTATCACATCATGCAGTAACTAGTTTGAATTACTAATTTATAAATTCATTTGATTTTAATTAGACATGAGTGATGAGTGGAAAAAATAGGAGCTACTAATCTTCTGTAATTATAGTCCTCCTGATGATTGACATAAATGAAGAATTAAGATCATAAGAGTCAAATTTTGCTATTACTGATGTTCAACCAATCCGAATCAATAACTCAAGTAAGTTTCTGTCAAGAGTGCCTTAAGAATCAAAGATTCTTAGGGCCCTCCTAAGATATCCATGATGAGTTTTTTTTTCAAACAAAAAGAACCAATATTGTTTGAAAATTATCAATCTTCAAATTACTTGTGTTAAAAAATGCTCTGAAGGGTGTTGCCTGCCAACAAGCATATAAAGTGCAAAGAGAACAAGATTTCTGATGCTTTGAGCCGACTAACTCATATGATATATGAGGATACTTTAAGTCAAACTGATTCAGATATACACAAGAGGATTAGAACGTCCAACACAGTTAACCATTTCTATGTTGAAATCCTCAAGAAGGTCCAAGAGGACAGGTTGTTTCAACAACAAAAAGAGTACAAGGTAGATGAAACAAGACTGCTATAGTCCAAGGTAGATGAAACAAGACTGCTATAGTCCAAGGAGAGATTGTACGTTCTAGAAGGAGGGGACATTCGGCCCAGCTTCCTCATGAAATTTCATCGGACACCCTACTCAGGGCATCTGGGATATCAAAAGATGATATCCGTCGTTAAGAGACACTTTTTTTGGCCTAAGTTAAAGGCCGACATAGCGTTGTATATCGCAAAATGTCAAAAATTCCAGCTAGTCAAAGATGAGCACCAGCATCTTTCGAGGTTGCTGCATCCATTACCCATTCCGGAATGGAAGTGGGAGGTCATTAGTATGGATTTTATCATGGGTCTACCTAAGAGTAAGAAGCAAAATGATTCTATCTTTGTAGTTGTTGACAAATTGTCAAAAGCAACACACTTCATTCCGGTGAAGTTGACCTACAAGGTAGTACACATTGTCAATATCTTCTTGAAGGAGATATTTAGATTGGACGGGATACCCAAGGTAATCATCTCAGATTGAGATATTGAGTTTACTGGGAACTTTTGGAGATCCTTATTCTCCGGATTGGAGATGTAGTTGAACTATACTACTACTTATCACCCGCAGAAAGACGGCAAGACAGAATAGGTAAACTAGATTGTAGAGGACATCCTTAGGATGTATGTCATGAACAACCACACAAAGTGTGAAGATTACCTGCATCTTGTAGAGTTTGCGTATAACAATGGATGCCAAACTTCTCCAAAGATGAGTCCCTTTGAGGTACTCTATGGACAAAAGTGTAGAGCACTGGTTACCTGGGATAGCCTAGTGGATTGACTCATGTCAGGGCCTGAATTACTAAAGGACTTGGAACAATTGGTTACCAAGGTCTAGGTGAAACTTAAAGAAGAACAAGACCGCCAGAAAATCTATGCAAATAAGAAAAGAAAAGATAAATATTATCAAATAGGCGACCATGTTTACTTGAAAATAAAAGCAAAACGAAGCTCGTTGAGCTTAGGAAGGTGTGGTAAGTTAGCACTTAGATTTTGTGGACCCTTTGAGATATTGGCTAAGAGAGGGCCAATGGCATATGAACTAGTGTTACCCGCTCACATAAAAGTCCATAATGTGTTCCATGCATCTTTATTAAAAAAATATGTTTATGATACTAAACATATGATTGACTGGTCCTTATTACAGGTAGAACCTGGAGGGGAGTTTTCCCCTAAACCCCTTCATATATTGGACAAGAGAGAGGTGCGTCTTAGGAGGCACCCCATAGTCCAGTTGAAAGTGCAATGGAAACACTTTGAGGCTGATGAAGCTACTTCGGAGAATGAATCCACCATGAGAAAGGCTTACCCTGCCTTGTTTCATGATTTCATTATGAGTCCCTAGAACACCAGGTACAGTGTCGTTCTAAGCGGGGAGAGATGTAATATACTGAATTTTGACCTAACACTTATGGGCATAAGCCCCATTGATTATGATGTGATGTTGATGTGTTATTGGATATATTGGGTCTAAGACCCCACTGTATATGAACATGATGATTTGTTTGATATGTTCGGCGTAATCCAATTGCATATATAGATATGTTTTCATGTGTTGGGCATGGAACCTGAAGCACATGATTGATGAGATGTTTTGTGTTGAGCATGAAGCTTTGGAGCACATGAAAAGATAAATTGGAAGTGTTGGGCATAAGCCCTAGAGTCTTCCAAGTTGATGTTGAGCTTAAGCTCTAGAACATCAGATCCTTGGCCATTGTATCCCTAGGTGTATCCTATAAATACATCCTAGCATTAGAGTTGAGCGAGGCACTCTGGAGTTGCACTAAGTTTGTAACTCCCTATTTTTTAGCGTTGAGTATGGGCTCTCGATAAGCACTAGGAGTTACTTAAAATAATTAAATATGTTGAGTGAAAACGACTCGAATAAAAAATTGATCTCATATGACTTATTTGTAAGTGATTAAATGAAAGTTCAAATTTCTGTATCTCATCAAGTACTGAAGAACTACCATGTTATACGAGGGAATCTAACATGCAAGAATGTTTAGAGTTTCCTAGCCTAGTTGACCTAATCCCTACCTAAAGGCCTTCTTAAAGATAGTGTCATATAAAGAGTAAGCATAGTAATAATACTAATAGCTATAAGAAATAAAGGAAGGCTCCATATATTTTTTTTTTAACAGAAACTGAAAATTTTTATAAATTTTTAAAAAAGGCTGTAGCCCAGCCAAGCGCACAAGGAGAAATTCTGAGAAAGAAGGCTGCTGGCCTCAAATAAAACAGTCAGCCTTCTTAAAAGAGCTTTGAGAAATGAATCCCAAATGATCCTGGAGCTATTTCGAGAAAAGTACTGCTTACAAGAGTAGACTCTTACAAATTGTGAGCAGAGAAGAATACAGAAGCAAAGCATTAAACCGGCAGAGAGGAGTGTCCCTTAATGAAAGGATCCATTTTCTTCTGAGAGCCTGCACTGATGTTTGAGGCTGCTTCCTTTTCTCTGCGTTCTTTATTCATCTTGCGTCCTCTGGTGAGGGGAGGAGAAGGAGCGGAAAAGTCTTCAAAGTCGATGGTTTCCTCTGAGGAAGGGACCAAGGATACCAGTCCTACCTGAGCTGAGGACTCACCTCCCAAATCGATGGGATCTTTCTTCGAGCCAGGGGACTCAGGCGTGGGGTCTTCCGCGGTACCAGGGGGGATACGCACTTCTGTAACCTCTTCTGCTGCTGGTGCTTCCTTTTCCTGGCCTGAACCTGGCTCCAACGTCTCTTCAACTGCTACTGCTGCTTCTGGATCCTGGTCATTGAGTTCTTGAAGGGCTTCAAATCTGTTTTTATTAGCTGGGGTATATTCTTCTACGGAGGGCACCTCTGATTTGGAGTCTTTTTTCCGAGGAGCCCTTCACCTATTGGTAACTGGCTGAAAGTCTGCCCCATTGGCCGGGGGGGGAGCCACCGTCACCGGGGCTTTGGGGCAGCTTTTCGCGAAATGACCGTAAACATGGCACCGGAGGCATTTGAAAGGAATATGCTCATAGTCCAACTCTTGGATGTGACTCCATCCGCCCAAGGAGAGATGAAGGGAATCCGGGAGCCCTTTCTCGAGATTGACCTCAACACATATGCGCGCACAGGTGAACTGGTCCCCTTTAGGCTCCGCGCTGTCCAGGAAACGGCCGAGCTTGTTTCCTATATCAGCAAGGGTGCTTTTCCCCCAAAGATGAAGAGGAAGATGGGGGAGCCGGACCCAAACAGGGGCAGCCGTGATCTCTGCTTCAGGATTGAAATCCAGAGACCAGGGGGCTAAGAACAGGCCCCTCGATCCCATGAAGTATGGTCCAGATCTAAAGATGAGATCCCGCTCTTCTTTGTTCTCAAAGATAAACACAAAATACCCTCTTCCTGCAGCACATAAAGAGATATGGGAGGGCGCCAGGGAGCTCCAACGTTCTGCTATCCATTGATCCACTGCTTTGGGATTGGGCCACAGACCAGTGAACTTGCCAATGAGGGCTTTTTCTGAGAGCATAAGGGCCATGTGGCACGGATCAGAAGGAGAGAGCTCCAGAGAAGGGATCTCTTCCATCTTTTTAACAAACTTGGCAGGAGGGGCGGCCTTTTCCCTAGGGCCTGCAGATCTAACAAGGACTTTGAAGGCCTCCAACGGATCCATGGCCCGACCACTGGAGGAGACGGCCGCGGCGGATGAGAGAGGCTCAGCTACAAACTCAGCTCCAAAACTGTTGGGCGCGGAAGAGGCAGCTTCAACGGATGCATCCACACTGAAGCCGGCGACCAGAGAACACGCTTGGCAAAGGCCGGCGACCAGAGAACACTGCGCAGCAAGGGAAGGGTGCTGCGATCCAAACTTTGCAGGGGCGGCGGCTAGGGAAACCCTAGCCACAGGAGGAGCCGCGTCTTCTCCATCGCGAGCTATTGAGAGACCAACAAAAGCAGAAAATGTGACAAGGAAGGCTCCATATATTATTATTACTACTAATGATAATTAAATATTAAAGTCACTACAAGAGTCCAAATAGGAACTAGTTAAAAGTTCCTATGTTAAATATTAAAAAGTGCCTAAAATAAATAAAAGGGTTAAATCAAAAAATCAAATGATTCTTGTTTTAATTGCCCCTTTGATTGAAAAGTATGCCTATAAAAACCGAAGCCAAAGAGAGGCTTAGGAATCTTCCATCTTTTTGGATTCCATATTCTGCCTCATTTTTCTTAAGACAGTTCTTAGAGAACAACTTTTCCTAAGAGGAAAAAGGAGAATTGATTCAGAAAGTGATATCCCAGTTAGGGAAGCCTTACCTTAGGAGCTCTAAGCTACTTGCATGTTGGAACCAGCTTGAGGGGATCCGGATTGAAACCAGGAATGGTTCCAGGTCATGGCTGGGTGGAACGTGGTAGTTTCCAAGTGATTTGGTTATCCATAAAGAGGTCAGATCTATTTGTGAATTTGTTAATGTTGGGTATTTGAGTGTGCAGATTTTCAGCCATGAACATAACTTCTTCTTGCAGGTATGAGGTTCTTGATTTTTTCTTGTAAACTACACCAATTTTACTATTTGAAATAGATTAAATTATCAATGATTGTGTAGTAGTTGTATGCTATAAACTAGGTTATCTTTTCTGTAGTTCTTATCCTATCTATGAATGTAAAAGTCCTATTCTATAGTTCATTTCTGCAATTCATCTTCTGTATAATAATTTAAGGGTTTTGTTTTTTTAATTCCTTTTTGCAATTTATTTTCTGTTTTTAAATTTATTTCCAAAACCTAGATCTAGTCAAAACAAAACCTAAATATATTATCTCTGCTGGAAGATTTCATATTGCCAGCAACCTTATGTTAATTACAAATAAACCCGACTATTATCTATAACATTAATCTAATATCTAAGTAAAATATTATAAACAATACATTTCCACTTTATGAACAAAATAAATGCCAAGCTAAAACCATCAAGACCTCTAATGGTCTGTAGGCACATTATAAATAAACAAGACTATAAATAAAGCATTCTCATTCTTATAAGTAAACAATAAATCAAATATACAGGTAAGCTATCAAATACCTCTAAGGTATGTGAGCACCATCACCACATTCATAATACCCAAACTACACACTTAATACATAAAATACATTTATCCAAATCATCTCTCATAATAGAGTTTTCAATGAAATAGATTAACCCTAAATTTAATCCACCAAAACTCATTAACATTTATCGTATAAGAAAAAGGGTCACAGGATCAAATCCTGTGGGCATTTATGCCAACCCAAATTATTTACACATATCCTTTACAACCAACATGGCCTAGGATCGAATCTTGTGAAGTTGACGACTTCAAAACCCATAATACATTTCAAACTAACCACATCAAATCCTGTAGGATTTGCTAACAGCTTTACCAAACCCTGTAACAATTCAATAATCTTCTAGAGAGGCCACACTATTAAAATCAAATGCCATAAGAGTAAACATAGACCGAAACTGTTGCTCTGTCAATGTTTCCCCATTTCGTTACCAAATCGAATACATAGGCTGTAAATCAATTCATTATATCTCTACCCATAAATTAAAACCCCAAATTTGTTTAACACACCGTAACCATTTCACGACTCACGACCAGTTATGCAAAATAATAAACCCTCAACATAATTCAAAATAAACCCTGTCTACGCTGAGACTAGCCACAACACCAATTGCATAAAAAATAAAACCCCACATTTACGGCCATTCCCAAATAAACATCCTGAACAACATTAGTCAATACATTCGCTACACTACATGGAAAGAGTGCCATTGTCAAGTAATGACATGGCTCTCAAATCCAAGAAACGCTATAACATATCCAAATAAAGAATGAACACGAATTTACCAGAATTGCTAATTAAAAACCATAACCATGATATACACATAGTAAGCTAATGCTGTACAAAATAACCACCGTAAAATAATATAAGAATTTACATAGTCGTATATTAAAGGCCATGCACCATTGCAAGCAATGGTGCTTCCACCATTACCAAAACCTAAACATATTAACAAAATGCAGAGTGTGTATTATTCACCATGGCCAATGACATTGACATAGTATCCATTTACAAAATTGAAAAACAACAGTCTCGGCCCGAAGGCGCCAACCCAACCAAAAACCTCAAACAATAAACCCATCTCTAAATGCTTTACAAGAAATTATAGACAGACCATTTTCCAATCACAACCATTAAATCCAAACCAAGCATTCATCTAACGACGAGATTCACGCTATGTCACAACACCCACACACAAGAAGGAACGAGTTTCAACTTGGTTACAACAGAGCTTACCCATAAAGGGTAACGCGTTAGCCACCAGGAAGACCCACGACCCACGCTGTAAGAACTTTGCTACCTGAAACAAACCAAAATGCAGATGAGGAGTATGCCAAAGCTCCCAACTGAAACCACAAAACAAGTGCATCAAAACCAAATCGAAGGACATACCTTCGAAGCACTGCCAGAATCCCAAACTTCACGCCATAGTCCAAACCAAAGAACCGAACATAGCTTACACAGCAAAATCGCAAATGAACCATACCTTCGCGCCAGTCCAATCTTATGGCTTGAGACCCCTGCTTCCGAAGGTGCATTAATTTCGCTGCCCTATCCTCCATTATGTGAAATCAAAACCCAAAGTTTATAGTTTATGCCACCCCAAAATGCAGTGCAACAATTAACCACCATGCAATACATAAACCCCAACTTTTGTATCGTATACATAGGATATAGCCATAATTCATGGCCTATGTAATATTCCATGAATGGCTCATGTTATGCCTTCAACCTTATACACAAATACCTTAATAAACATAGGGCTATGTTTTAATATGTTAAGCCTTATACATTACCACATACACCATGTAAATGTTAAGTGCAGGCTCAAACTAACTCAAGTTCATAAGATCATAAATAATAATGGTAACTAGTGCAAACATAGGATTAATAAGACTCAGCCTTGCATAAAAAAACAACTAACGACCGTAATAATAATCACTAATATAGGACTATAAGTATGTTCGTCATCCAAGCTGTGTGATAGTGAAGCATAGGCATTATGTCTTTATAACACCATGATAGTTAGTTTTCGTCATGAAGTGCACCTGCATGAAACAAAGAATGAAATGCATTAGTTCGATATGAACTAAGTAAGCCTTGTAGTGACAAGTAAAAACAATTACCTTCCAGGTGTCTTTACAAGGGAAACAAGTCCCGCCACTCTACCCGTGGACAATACCAATTAAGTCAAAAATATTTATAAACAATAATAAAAAATTTATAACCAATGAGTAAGCAATTGATCGTACATACATACATGTAAATACATAACCATCAAACTCAGATAATAAGCAACATAACAATAACATAGCATTACACTAATAACCACATCGGGAAAAACATCTAGAAGGAATTAAGAACAACTTACGACAATGCAGTGCAGTGAAATAGAGTAAAACAAATTTCGCATAAGTTAAGATAATGTTCAGTTCATGTAGTAATAGACTAATTGGGTCGAGTGTGTAATTGTGGAGGGGTTCTCATTCTTTAAAACCACAGAACCATGGATGAAATGGAGAGATTGGAAATCAACGGAGAAAATAAAAGAGATTACCACATAGGTAGAAGAGGGCGGAGGTTTAAAGAAGAGGATCACAAACTCCAATACACGGTTCGAATAGAAAAGAAAATGGGAAATCTCAACATTGATAGTGGAAAAAGAAGGTGGACGCTGGAAGAAGGGGGAGCTCGGCATAGAGAGGTCCTCGAAATTATCATTAAATGAAATAAATCAAATAACTGATAAGTTTCTGCATTATTTTTTATTTTGTTGTTTGATACAAATATATTGAAGAGAGATGGTTTCTATTTTAAATGCATCTAATGTACAGTAGTGTGAATTCAACAAATAGGCTATGGAATGAATAGATTTATATATTCCTTGAGTTTACTAAATCATGCATGGAATCTGAAAATGTTTTGGCTGACTATGGAATATGTTTTTCCCAAATGCAAAACTTAAAACGTTGCCATAAATTTGTTAAATTTGGCATGAAAGCTAAAAATATTTTGTCTCGATCCTTTAAAGAAAATCGTTTTGGGATTTCTTCGTAAAAAAAGTTGATCTAGAAAAATTTGCCTCAGATGAATCCTTTAAAGAAAAACGATTTTGGATTTCTTGATAAAAGTTCTTTGATCATGAAAAAATTGTCCAAGATGAATCCATTAAAGGAAAACGTTTTGGGATTTCTTGATAAAAGTTTTTAATCTAGAAATTTTTTCTAGAGATGAATCCTTTAAAGAAAAATGTTTTGGGATTTCTTGATAAAAGTTTTTCGATCTTGAAAAAATTTCCTAAGATGAATCCTTTAAAGAAAAACATTTCGATATTTCTTGATAAAAATTTTTGATCTGGAAAAGATTGCGTGAGACGGATCCTTTAAAGAAAAACGCTTTAGGATTTCTTGATAAAAGTTTTTGATCTGGAAATTTTTTCCTAAGATGAATCATTTAAAGAAAAAAGTCTTGAGATTTCTTTATAAAAGTTCTTGATATGGAAATTTTTTCCTGAGATGAATCCTTTAAAGAAAAATGCTTTGGGATTTCTTGATAAAAGTTTTTGATCTAGAAAATTTTCTTGAGATGAATCCTTTAAAGAAAACGTTTTCGAATTTATTGATAAAAGTTTTGGATCTGGAAAATTTTCCTGAGAAGAATCCTTTAAAGAAAAACGTTTTTGGATTGCCTGATAAATGTTTTTGATTTGGAAACTTTTCCTCGGATTTATTAGAAGATTAAAACCATTTTTCTCGAGTCTCGAAAACGTTTTCCCGAAATCTGAAAAATGAAAACATTGCCTGAGTTTTACTAAATCCTGCAAGCAAGCTAAAAATGTTTTTGTCTCGGTCTTGAGAATGTTTTCTTTTCGAAATTAAAAAACTGAGAAGGTTTCTTGAGTTTTTAAATCTTGCATGCCTAAAAGAAATGCAATCTACATGAGATCTTCAAAGAAAAAGTCTACATGGGATTTTATTTTAAGTATTGCATGTCGGGAAGAAAATCAAGTTGCCCTAGTTAATCTTGAAAGGAAATGTATGTCTGTCTTTGGGGCTGGGAGCAATCCCATTCCAAACTGAAATGTTTAAATGTATTAACGATTTAAACCTCTAGGTTTAATAAGAAGGTTGGGCATCTCTCCTTGGGAGAAAGACCCATTTAATTCGTGTTATTAATTTCATTCGACATTAGGTAGGCAGAAAAAGTTTAAATGACTAAACCTTGTGTGCCTTAGAATTTGGACGTTTTTGGAAGAATCATTCCCATGCAAATACATCTTGCTATGTTTTGTAATTAAAGGTCCAAATCGATTTTTATTGGGAAAAGTACTTATAAAACTAAATATCCATGCACAATGGATGGAGAGTTAAATATTATGAGTAAATTTTACAAGATGAAAAGAGTAAGTCCTATTGTTAGGTTTGTTAAACAAATTTAAAGAATATTTTTTAGAGAACATTTTAAAATAAGATCATGAGTCCTGTAGTGTGAGGCCTCACTTCACCTTAAACCCTAGTAAGAGGAACAAGTATAATGATTCAAATAAAGATTTAAGAAATAAACTTAAGGGGATAGGGCTCCCTTGTTCCTTCTCCTAGTGGATTCATGCCTGCTTAGGGGTGTCCCTTTAGTGGATGGAATGAACATTGGATAGGGGAAGACCGTTGGAAGAAAAGTTGAAATCGAGCTTTCAATTGCCCAAGTAAATATGTTTAGATAAGTTTCCTTCAACTGCAAGGGTCTACCTTTTCATGATAAGTACTTGATGATTGTTATGATCAATTAAGATGTTTTAGGGTGAAGTTAATTAAAAAATAGAGAATTGTGATTACTCTTTCAATATATTATACTTGTTATAAATTTTAATTGTTATGTTTAAGAAAATTCATTAAATGTCGTTATTTTCTTAAGATAAATGGTTAGATCGTCATTTATGATTAATTATGTATCTTGTTATGTTTATACTTGTATTTAATATATAATTTTATTTTATAAGATATTTCAAATCAGATTCATAGAAAAAGGACAATCGAGGGATTTGTCTTGATAATAAGTAGGTATGTGAAAGTTGTTTGGTTAAACTAGTCATTAATTTCAAATGTATAATTCGGGAGAAGATGTTTGCCATTAGTGAATACATTTTATATAGTTTTATAATATCTTGATAGAAATGATCGTAGAATCAGTAATAAACTTACGATTCCATAAAGTTAGTAAGCAGAATATTTGGTTGGAAATCCTTTTCAAATAGGTTAATTCCTTGTTTATAAATCATGAATCATTTTCACCTCGAGATAATATACATCTACTCTAATAAGGTGTAAGTGAGAATGTTAGATATAGTTTTTATTAGTTACTATGATAAAGATAAGTAGCTCAATTGATAAAATATATGAAATTCATATGATCAAATAACTATGTGATTGTTGTTATTTTAAATGTATATTAAATGATTGAGAATGGTTTATTTTATTTCCATTTGTATTATATGTGTGAAAGTAGATGTAAGTTATTGAGGATTTAATAGCTATTCTTAAGGAGCTTTATTTGGATGTAATAATTGATGTTGAGAATTCACATGATCATTATACTTAGACTAGTAAGTGAAATTCTTGACTATAAATTAATTTAGTGAGTGTTAAAAATAGTTTTGCATTCATACTATGGTTGAGATTAGCTACTATGTGCTTGATTAATCGTTTAAGTAGTCGATGCAGTTTCAAGTAAAGAACTTATTTGAAATGATCGCATCATAGTGAATAAGATTGAAAGGTGAGAAGCTTTGTTAAAGGTTAAGTTATAAATATATATGTTAATTATAGTTCATTTGATGTCACAATACGACCTTATAAAGGCAAGTCTTAGATTCAATTCTACATTTTAGATATTAGAAATAATGGAATATGTCACATAATGTATAGGGATATAAAGATGGAATCTATTAATCATTATAGACTAACTATAATGTATAGAAGGAAGAATATACATGTTTTGATCTTTAAAGTATTTCATTAAAGTGTACAAGTAGATAGGTTATGTGAAATTATTTTATGACTTTGACTAATATTGAAAAGAGAGATGTTATGATATGGTCTTATAAGGGTAAAAAATTTAAATAGATAAGTTGATGTCATGTGTCTCTTTATGTTTAGGGTTACGGAGTAGAACATTATCAATGACATCGTCATGTAATCAATGGGAGTAACAATATTGGTTACGTAGATAAGATAGAAGTGAAAAAATTATACCCCAATTTCTCAGATTTACATTGAGGAATTTGGGTATGTTACAACTATATTGACTTGATTTCCAACAACTAGGTGCTTCTCCCAATGACCTTCCTGGGAAAACTTGCACCGGGTGTTCCACTCTAGTGACTATTTTTACCAATGTGCCTAAGCCTCTTTGTCCACAAGCTCAAGTGTCACATTGATGACTCATCCACATGTGTACAATTGCTTTTACTTTCATTGTGGTTTCTTTCCACCATGACTTAGGGAAAGGGACCCATTTGTTTCTCTTCCACTTTGTTTCTTACTGAAACCTTCTCTATCAAATCGTTTTTCCAAATATAAAATCCCCTTGTTGAATCCTTTCAGTCACATGCCCCACTGTCGAAAGCTCCACACCCATGACTATTCCATCATAGTTTGTGGTCTCCACTAGCTTGCTCTAATAAGTACTCAAATGTGTTGATTGACCTGTTGGTCATGCTAGGAATATCGGTTTCCC